>JANHZU010005788.1:56340-70434 GCA_032468055.1 Acrochordus granulatus | reverse complement strand
GCACATTGCAGTAGTCTAGTTTTGAGATGACCGTTGTGTGAGTGACTGAGTGCAGGGACTCCTGATCCAAATATGGGCGTAACTGGTGTGCAACACAAAGTTGCATGAAGGTTCTCCTAGCCATGACTGCCACCTGCTCATTGAGCAGGAGTTGTGAGTCTAAGGGGACCCCCAGGTTATGCACTGTGTCTGTTTGGGGAAGTGCCACGCCATCTAGCACTAAAGATGTTAAACCCTTGGAAATGGAGGACCCATGCACCGACAGCCACTCAGTCTTAAGTGGGTTCACTCACTGAACCCACTCAGGGTTCAGTCAAAGTCTGTTGTCCGCCCTTCAGGCCCTCACAGCCTCCAGGAATTGTGACAGGGTAGTCACAGCCACACCTGAATCACCAGGAATGGAGATGTAAACTTATGTATCATCAGCATTATGATGATATCTCAACTCCTAGTGATGGATGATCTTATCCAATAGGTTCATATAGATGTTAAAGAGAAGCGAAGAAAGTACCGAACCCTGTGACACACCATAAAGTAGCAGCCATGGTTTGGACCTGTCTTTTCCTATCAGCATCGATTGGGACTGGCCACAGAGAAAGGATTTGAACCAGTGGAGAACTGTGTCACCCAGCCCCAACTCTTGTAGCTGGCTCAAAAGGATATCATGGTTGATGATATTGAAGGTTGCTGAGAGGTCAAGTAGAGCAAGGATGGATGCACTACCTGCATCCTGCTCTCACCAGAGATCATCCATGAGCTCAACCATTACTGTTCCATAGCCAGGCTTGATCCCAGACTGATAAGGGTCCAGATAATCCATTTTATCCAGTATCCTCTGAAGCTGCCAAGCAACCACTTTCTCAACCACCTCCCCCAAAATGGGAAGGTAGGAGATTAGAGAGAAATTGTCCAGACAGGTAGGGTCAAGCAATGTTTTTTTAAGAAGGGGGCACATCAGGGTCTCCTTAAATATTCCCTCCTGCAGTGACGAATTAATCACTGTTGATACCCACTTGGAAATCACCATCCTAGAGGCTTTCACCAACTAGGAGGGACAAGGATCTACTTGGCAGGAGGTTGGTCTGATAGCATCAAGGACCCTGTCCGCTTCCTCAGATCCAACAAAAATCGAACTATTCCCAGATAACTGGGTAAGACCCCTCCCCAAACATCTCACTTGACCCTGCCTCACACATAGAGTCCAACTGAGAGAAATTTGAGCGATTTTCTCCATCAGGTGTTCCACAAATTCCTTAGCCTGGCCCTTCAGATGGTCCTCCTTATCCCCCCATCCAAGGAGGGACCGACCAGGTAATTCTAAATAGAGCCTCTGGGTAACACTCTGTGAATGCAATAAGAGCAGAGAACATTGCCTCACTGCTCTTACTGCCACAAGTTAGGCATTAATAGCAGCTTTGACATGTGTTTGATAGCATTCACTTGCTCCAGGCATCTCTTGGCCCTTTTCAAAACTTGCAAGTCCTTAGTTAACCATGGGGATCAGTGGACACAGAGGATCAGGAGAGGCCACATGTCTAAAGCCATAGCTGCCCTTTGATTCCAGGCTGTAGTCAGGGTCTCAGCAGGACCATGCAGCAAACCTCTGGGATATCCCCCAGTTCCCTTTGGAACCCATCCAAGTCCATCAGTTACTGGGGCAGATCAATTGAATTAGGGGGGAGCAGCATATGTCATCACTATCAGGGCATGATCTGATCATGACGAAAGGGGTATAGATACATCCCCCACCAGATCATGTTGCTACTGCTCCAACACAAAGATCATATCAGATGTGTGACCAATTGGGCCTTAGATGACTTGGGCTAGGCCCATGTCTACCATGGTGGTCATGAACTCCTAAACTGCTTCTGAGGCCAAACCCAGGTATGGCAAGTTGAAGTCCTCTAGGACCATCAGCCTGGGGAACTCCACCCTCAATCCTGAGATGGCCTCAAGCAGCTCAGGCAGGGATGTTGCTGTGCAGCAGGGAGGCTGGTACAGCAGCAATGATCCCACAAGCCCAGTCTCAGAAACAGGGTCTCATAACCAGGTATGTCTGGAGCAAGGCCCCTGGAAGCTTCAAGGTACTCCCAAATAACAAGTGCTACACCCCTTCCCCTGCCCTGGGTTGTTCACTGGTGCCAAACCTTAAATTCAGCTGGACACATCTCTCCAGTGTCAGCCAGGTCTCAGTGATGCATGCCAGATCTGCTTGCTCCTCCCTAATCAGATCACAAATAAATTACAGACCTGGAATTCATCAACAGGAGGCAGACCTTAGAGCCTCCAAAGGTCTGCTATCCAGGCACTGGGAGTGAGCTGAGAGAGCCAGAACGTACCACCGATAATGAATGTTGGAATGGCTTGCCCTCTGGCTCCTGTCACGACCCCTTCTCATCACCACTGAACTAGTCCCAACTTTCCTAACTCCACCGAGGTGACTCCCCTTCCCCTTTCTGGCCTCCCAGCTCTAGGGGACGAAAACTCTGCCATCCCCTAACCCTAACCTCCCCTAACAACAGGTGCTGCCAAACGTATCTAGGAGGCAAGATTGGTGAAAGGAAGTCAGCCACAGCACTTTAGCTTCCACTCTCAGTCCCAGTGGAATTCTTCCCTCCCAGCCAATCCTCCCCCACACATCCACCCCCCCCCAAGTTAGCTATTCTCACTAGTTGACCGTGGGGGACACAGTCGCTCCTCCACTCCCATGACTCTCACTCAGGGAGGGGTTCCAAGCCACCCTCAGTCAGAGCTACCCAATCATTCCAGGAGAACCCCACCCTCCCTCAACAATGTCCTGTTTAGCTCCCAGTCTCAGCCCAGATAGTTATTGTCTTTGTTGCTCTTCTCTGCATTCTTTCTAGGGCCTCAGCATCTGGGGCCCTACTGTATTGGGGCCTTGACTACTTGAAATAAATTATTATAAAGCAAATAATTATTTGCAGTTATCGACATCAACAGATGGACATAAACTCTAAGCAGTACAAGTCTTGGTGCATATTTAGACATTTGAAAGAGTTATTTTACTGAATGAATGAAATACAGTATATTTTCATCATATCAGTGGCCTATAGCTTTAAGTGTTTTTCAAAGGCAAGTGAGTTAAAGGTAACTATGCAAACATAGAACTGAATCCGTTTAATGAAAATACTATTTTTATTGACAGTGGTTATTTTGAACAGAAATCTGTTTGCTAATAAATATTGATAGAATTCTTTTCTCAATTTGTGATGTTTGCAACTAGTGAGTGCCTTTGGAGAAGGAGCAACCGGTTCACCTCATATTGATTTGATACAAAACGAACATAGGTATGAATGGCTTGAGGAGGATGAATCCAAAATTACAGTGGAATGGTCCACCGGCTGTGATTAACCAAGATGGAACAAAGGAGTCTGCAATTTTTCACATTGTTAATCAGGCTAACATTGTGTATAGAGTGAGAGACAGAAAAAGTATCGAAATTAGGCTATGCTATCAGGACTGGTATCTACATTTTTAGTTTAGTTTTAAAGAGAAACGATTCACTGAATACATTAGTGACTGTAGTTACTTCCAAGAGAACCAATTTAGTGTAATGGTGAAGGATAGAAACTGGGAGACAGTGTTTGGCCCATCTTAGCCACAAAGCCAGCTGGGGACCTTGGACCAGTCACTCTCTCTCAGCCCTAAGAAAAAGGCAACGGCAAGCCACTTCCGAAATCTTGCCAAGATGAGGGTAGGGACTAATTCAAGGCTATTTTGTGTGGCCTTGGGGAGAGTGTGAGTGTATTAAACATTTCCTAGGTCTTTATAATAAATGCACAACAAAACTGTAGAAATGCTTGGCTGGATTTTAGCTTGGATATGTTTATATATTTTAGTTCTATAACTGAACACACACATATACATGACTTGTGCAATAAAGTTTCAGATAAAGAATTTTTCATTAGATCTTTGGTTAATCAAATTGTTATTCTTTTATAGGAAATTGCAAGTTAGGGAAAATCACCAAACATCATCTGATCTTCACATGTATTGGTAAGGACGCACTTGATTTCAATCTACACATCATTTTCTTTTTTTTTAATATGTAGTGATTTTTGAGCTTTTTTTTTTCATGTGGGTTCACATTATTTCCAGTATGTTCCTGTCCCCAAGTGAACTTTTGAAAAGGAAACAATTATGGGAATTATTGACTGTCCTGGAAAGCAATTGGTGGGGGAAGTGGGGCATTATCAGGAGATCAACAATAAAAGTGGGGTACCTCAGGTAATACTATGCAAACAAACAATTGCTAATGAGAATGGCACTTCCTGTTTTCCTGTGGAAGCAATGGGTTCCTGTCATTCATTTTCTTTCCTACTGTAACATATTATTTTAAAAGAATAATTAAGAAAACAGTTTGAATAATCAAGAGCACATTGATACAGGCCAGATAAAAGTCCTGTCTCTTGCACTGCATATAAAAATGTACCTCTGCCATATAATCAAGGCATATTGTTTCTGAACAAAACTCATTGAATCTGCAAAATATAATGTCTTGTTTGTCATGTTAGTACTTTTCTAAGGTACTTTGAAACTACAGAAAATCATTTTGATTTGCTATTGATTTATAATGTTTCAGAGCACACAGTTTTACCAATAGAATAATCTCTCTTTGTTTCCATGTTCTTTTTCTTGAGAGCCAGTCACCTGTGTTAGGACAAGGAACATTCTGCTTTACTAAAACAAACCCTGGGAATCTAAAAATGCTTAGCCACATCTGTCCCTGGCTGAAATACAAACTGTGATTTATGCTGTGTCCAGCCCTGAAAATAAATGATACTGTTTTAATCAATATTGTTCCTGAAACCTAAAGCCTGAACAATGTAAAAGAGCAGCTTAACATTTATTTCTTTAAGTTAAATAAAACTGCGTCTTATGACTTCCCAAAGTTTTCAGTAGTAAACTTATAATACTGTTATTTTTAATATAAGTAGCATAAGGCTATTAATTCTTTAAATATATAGATAATAAAGGCAGTAGATAGAGCAAGTGTGAAAAGAGAGAGGAAGAATAAAAGCATGCGTGGATATGTTTGATTTTGTGTGCCTCTGCTTCTGTCTCCATTTCTGTTTATTTTATAGGGAGCCCAGTTGGTAAACCTTTCCTCAGTCCTTCAGGTATATATATAATTGGTGATCATGTCATCACTTCAATCTGTAATTGCCAGTCAGCACTGGAAAAGGTTCAGTGTTTCAATATTTCTCAGCTAAAAATGCACATATGCACAGATCCATATTGCTACTGTTTTTTGGGGGATAAGGAGTATTATATGAAGAATAGAAAGCAAGTTAAGAACATAATGTAAAAAAAATCAAGACATTGGGTAATAAAAAGAAAATGAATGAACTATAGCTGAGTATATGTCACATTGACATGATAAGCTATACTTACTTTTCTATCCATCCAATTTGCTCTTGTTTCCATTAAGCCCACTTCTTCCTTTTTGAGGATTGGACCACTCCATTTAATCATAACTTTATTGGTCTTTCCCCTTTATTTTAATCAATTTACTTTTCCCTGCCATATTTGTTTCACCTTTGTATCCTGATATGTACTCTTTAGAAAACAAAGTATTTTGATTTATTTATTTTGTGCTGCCCACTGTGATTATATTTTATTATTTTTTTATTTGTGGCTTTAGTATAGTTATATGTTGTTGTATTTATATTATTGTTACTTCTGCTATTGTTTTAACTTTTATAAGCCACTCAAAATCATACTTGTGAGATGGGTGGCTATACAGATGTTACAGACAGACAGATATTAAATTTATATGCTGCTCATCTCACTGGTCAGAGACTCTGATAGACATACAAATAAGTAAATATTAGTATAAATACTGAGCTAGTATAATCTATATATGCAAATAAATAAAGGAACACTGCTCAAATTATAAACATGAAGGCAGAGGGGAATTGTTAATGAAATCAACAACCACATTCTGATTGCTCCTAGGCTTAATTAAATTATGATCTTCCATAACCATTGAGTGGTAAATAGATTGACACAAAAGGGAAGGGAATCTTGGCTTCCTCTGTACCTCTAAACAAGGTTGTCTGCAGCAATGGTCATTGATTTTAGATTTGTGGGCATAAGTGAGTGACTGAAGGCTTGTTCCTTTTTATGAGCATGTTTGTTAAAAAGGGGCAGGACTTTGATTGCCTGTCACACACACTCACATTTTGAAACAAATGGAGATGCCCAGAAATTTGAACACCAGAATGAGGCATTAAAGGCAATTTATATATACTGTATATACAATAACCTAATTGTATATACAGATTCTGAATTTTTTTGTGAATTTATGATTTTCAATTTGTTTAGCATCTGCTTAATTGTTCTCTTCTCTTCATCTAGCAATACAGCTTCTACTTCCAAATTTAGATGTCTATACATATGGATAGTTAAGGAAAATTATTTTACTATACTATGCACATTGCTACAGTCATAGCTGAGACTTCACGGTCTATGTTAATTATGATTATTGCATTGTTCACTTTCCAAAAATGATTCAGAAGAAGTGTTTTGGGCACCATGTGAATACCTCTCTGATGTTCATTAAAGCAGCATGACTTTATTGGTTGATTGTCACTCCAATTGATCAGACTTACAATTCCTTCTCTTGGTAGTTAAGATTAAAATAAATAATGTGTTAACAAAATAGTCAAGTAAAATATAACTTTCATAACCAGTTACATAAATGGACTTGTTAAAACATCTTTTTTTTCAGATTCTCATGTAATTTTGAAAAAGTGAGGCTACTTTCATGAATAGCAGAGTGGTGCTACATTTATCCAGGCTTTGAAGCAATGCTCTGAATCCTTTTTGATACATGCACAGTTTTATTGTGCAATGAATGCTAAATAACACATATATTTTAGAAATGCATATACTATATTGTATTTAAAGTATTTTATTGTTTCTTTACCTTTCTCCTGTGCTGGTACATTGCAGTATGCTATTCTGATTTCTATTTTATTGTTTTTTTCATCCTAAAAGTGTAAGCTGGCCATGATATCTTCTTGGGCTCAAGATTACTTAATTGTTGGACATGCTTTATCATCCCTTTTTTTAAATTATCATGGAGTATTTTTCTTTTAAAAAGCTCTTCTTAAACATAGGTTCCACTTTACAGTTGGGTTTTTACTTTGTCCTGGCTTTGTTCATTTGCTTAGTGCTCATTCCATTTCATGGCTGGTTAACTAGTACAAAGGTAGCTGACCTTACTGTTAACTTCTGATTTTAAAGGGCACTATTTCTCTTCATTATAGTTCTCAGTAATCATTCGTCTCCCCAGAGGTTTTTCACTGTAATTGCTTCTACTTTGATGTTCACACAATCAATAGTCTGCCTCCTACAGTTAACACAAAGCACAGCTCTGAAGTCTTGCATTTTATTACGCTGTAAGTTATTTTATTGTCTCCTCTCCCTTACAACAGGCATAATACACTATGGATAAGTCATTGACGGCTGACCAATGTCTTCAACTTTTACTTCGACTTTTACTGCATATGTTTAAGAAAAGGCTCCTTTGGCAATGAATGTCAGGGCATGTAGCATGAGTCACTGGACAACATGTACTCCTCACAGGCCTGGGATGGTAAACGCACAGCAGATCCCATCTTTTAAACTGCATATAGAAACTCCTTCTGCTTCTTCTAGTAGTAGCACCCTAGCCCCTGCTCTTGGAAACCTATCGACCACCTCATACTTAAAGACATCTCTTGGAGGAGGTGTGGCTCAGCAGAGCAATGCTGTTGACTGTAATATTCACTTTCCTGCTTTAAGTCCCAGAAGACAAATGGTTACCAATGGGAATCCTTTATTCCACATTCCACAGCCTCCAGGGGTAACAGCTCCACAATTTTCGAAGCCAAAAGAGCAAGAATTTGGAAGTAAATTCACTACAAGCACAGTGAAAGGTAGGAGTTATTTTAATAACAAGGTTTCATTTTGTTTTCCTACATACTTGGTAGTATTATTAGGAAGAAATAAGTCTGCTTCAATGCTGCTGGGATCTTTTAAAGCAGGGGTGTCCAATCTTAGCAACTTTAAGATGTGTAGACTTCAACTCAGCTATGCTGGCTGAGGAATATTGGGAATTGAAGTTCATACATCTTAAAGTTGCCAGGGTTGGACACTCCTGTTTTAAACCATGGGTGTCCAACCTTTTGGGTTGCCTGGACCACACTGAGTGAAGAGGAATTGTTTTGGGTTGCATATAAAATATATAATGTAGTAAATGCATATGTATTGTAGTATAATGTATATAAATAACAAACCTCCTTAATTTTTTAATATTTGTATTATCTCGTTGAGTTGCATTACTAATGTCCAGGGCCACATGTGGCCCTAGGGTTGCAGGTTGGGCATGACTGCTTTAATCATTACAAAGGTTTTCCATAAGCAATATAAATCACATGTCAGAAGGATCCTCCAAACCACATATTCTGCTTCTAGTAATATATAAGTAAAGGCTAAAATAGTCTCGGTAGTGGTAGGAGAACTTAGGGCTGTGACTCCTAAGCTGGGAAAGTGGCTCCAAAGATCTCAGAGATCCTTCTTTGTCCAGAAGAATGCAATGGTAGGAACAACAGCTAAGATACTATGCAGGACCCTCACACTCCCAGGCCTCTGATAGACGATCTGAGATTGAGGAAAACAGACACCATCCATAAGGATGAGAAGGGAAGTGTCTTATACTCCTGTGTGCTTTGGTTCTTTGTTCCTGTTTTGCATACTGTTCATCATTTCTTGTAAGTCCTATGACTTGTCTCACTGAAGATTTTAAAGAATTCTAGCCTGGGAATGGATGTTGTCAGAGACTATTTTGAATGGGAAGAGAGGCAATTATTTGTGATCAAGAGTTGCACTATTTTATTATTATTATTTAGCTGGCTACAGCCATCATCAGTGTAACTAGCAAATTCATAATGTCAACAGAGTGACCTGAGTTAATATTTTGGTTCTGTTTGGGAGATATTTGGGAGATTTGCGGGCTTATGCTTGGGGAAAATTAAGAATTCCTAAAACTCCTCCAGGCAAAAATGATAATTATCAGGAGTTTTTCTAGGGTAAAATGAATACCTCAAGCTCCTGCAAAGCTTAAGATATGTATTTTGCCACTTAACATCTGAAAATTCTGAGCCCAAGCTTTTGGTCCTGCCTCCTATGGAGGCATTCTGGGGACCATAAAACGGATCCTGGGAGGAGAAGTATGGACTATGGACTGCAGCCTGTCCAGCTCTGATCTAGCCAAACCTTCTGCTTAAGTCATAAATCTTTACTGAATAAATTGTACTGAAGCTGCTAGCAAAGGGTGGGACAAGGGTAAGAATTATGTTTTATGCACAGGTTGTGGTCATTTGTAATAGTGAATCATAATTTATCATTGTCTAGAACAGGCATGTCCAACCTTGCAACTTTAAGAAGTGTGGACCTCTGGGAGTTAAAGTTGACATTGTTAAAGCTGCCAAGGTTGGACATATCTGATGTAGAATGTCCAAACAAGCTGAACTTTTGAAAAAAAAAACTAGACAAAGTGCAGGTTCTGGAATGGATGTTATCTAAATATTAGACAATGATTATAATGGCAAGCATACAAATATTGCTTTTTTTGTATTTATACTTCATAATGACATATGTGGAGAGGGGAAAATCTTCCTTTTAGTTGGCTGGGACAGCCTCCTGCATACTTCTGCACTGATAGACAAACTCTGACATAAGCAAGACTTGGGAGATACACAATGTAAGTGCAATCTCTACGAAATGGCTGAGAAACAGTGAAAAGTTGTTTTATTCTTTAAAACATAGAAAACATGCAGAATGCATAATTTATGCTGATCAGTTTTTCTGGATCCATGAATGCAAACCAATTCATTTCTTCAAAGTGAAGATTTTCTTCTCCAAACTGTCCCCAAATCATCAAGAACTCATCAAAGCCAAAGTACAGTACAGGTAGTCATTGACTTGCAAGCGCAGTTGGGACTGGAATTTCCATTGCTAAATGAAATGGTTGTTAAGTGAATCAAGCCCGATTTTATGACCTTTCTTGACATGGTTGTTAGCTGAGTCTTCCTAGTCATTAAGTGGAAGCATGCAATTGTTAAGTGAATCCAGGTTGTCCCAGTGAGTTGCTTGTCAGAAGCTGGCTGTAAATGTTGCAAATGGTGATCAATTGACCCCAGGAAACTGCAACCACCAAAAATCCATGACAATTGCGAAGGGCCCGAATTTTGATAATGTCATTACCGTGACATTGCAATGGTTGTAAGTGCAAAGACTGGTCAAAAGTCACTTTCTTCAGCATTGTCGTAACTTTGAATAGTCGCTAAGTGAATTGTTACAAGACAAGGACTCTATATTCCTATTCATTATGACATACAAGATTATTTACATTATTAATTAATCAAATGTATACATCACCCATCTCACGATTTAAGTGACTCTGAGCAGTCACTGCAGTTCAGGCCAATTATCAGGTTATATTGGCTATCTAGGTCTTGATATACCACCATGTTAATATTAATACACCTTAATTAGTTCTGCACAGATGTTATTATTCAATTTCCTTGGTGTATCCTTAATTTAAGGTTTAAAGTAATATATTTTGATTCATAGATCACAGAATTGGCAGGAATCATTTAGGTCAGTAAGTCTAACCTTCTACTCAGCGCAGATTCTTATGAATCTTGACTGTTAAATTTATCTTATATAATTTTATTTATATTTTTATTTACATGTGTCTTGGGCAGGATAGAAAAGGAAACTGTACTCATCTCTGATTGTTAAGCAAGTAGCTTCTTTATTTTGCTCTTCCTTGGATTTTTGTAGAAGCCTAACATACATGAGTTAGACTGACATGCCAAAAATGTTTTATCTATTCAGTGTTAGTATTGAGTTTCTATATTTGCTTACATGGAATAGTACATTAAGCCCCCCATACATAATATATATTGTATATATTAGCTTCTCACATCTCTGTGTTTTTGTGACCATATAGCTTCTGAATATAAACATCTCAATAAGGTCCAACGTATTATTATGGTAGACTTGTAGTCAATAAAAATATTCAAGAAGAGTTCTAAATATATTTTAGTTTGCACATTCATTAATGCATTACTACCAAAACCTCATTTCTTGTAGAAGCTATAGGATTGGATCATTGATAAAATGTACATGAAATTAATTTTAAATGAGAATGACCTTTCTAGTTCTGGTTCATTAATCCCCTTTCAGTTCTGAAGAAGTTGATAATACTAACAATTTTATTTATCACGCGTACATTTATACCTGACTGATCACAATTATGTCTTCATGTTCTACTTAACTGATTCTTATGAACCTAATCAGCGAGTTGTGGGTGAAAAAAATGAAGTGACCCTCATATAAGCCTTCTTGAGTTCTTAGAGAAAAAGTAGGATAGAAATCTAACAAATTAAATAGCAAACAACTAAATTAAAATGGTTGAGGAGGATTGTTTTAAGACTAAAATACTGCCTGAATAATGTTGCAAATCAAGGATCATTATTCCTGTTGTCAGTATGCAGACGTAAAAGAAGGGTGAGTGAAATGGAGAATATATCCTGTTTCTAAAACTTAAAATGTGGAATTGTTTTCTTTTATAGAGGGATATTTCCAGAGTTGATTAAAACTGCTGCCCTTTAAAATATTAAAGCTATATAGTAAAGCTACAGAGCTATAATATATTTAGTCCAAGTGGCAATTCTTTTCTGACATACTCACAGCCATGTGGCATAAGTTATCTTTTGTAACAAAGCAGTATTTTTTCCTTATTTTAATACCATCCATATATAGTTTTCAGATATGTAGTACCTGTGAGGCTTAGATAGTCATAATCTTGAATAGAAGGTAGGTGACCAGGAGTAACTGGGAACAGTGGCAGTAGAGACGAGAAAGAGATTGATAATGGGGACAACACTATGGTTTTCTCACTTCCAAGAAAGATGGATAGTAATTTGCACCTAAGCTTCACATTATGAACTCTTATGAACTAGGGCTGTTCAAATTCCTAGAAAGCAGTACTTATCAGGTAGGTGGGTGCACAAATTGTGAGAAGTGCTTGATAAAAGCAATCTCGTCTTTTTACAGATTTACACAACTAATGTACCTGACTGTGTCCGCAGGCATGTGCATGCACTCTACTAGTATAAACCTTTCATAACTTTCTAAAATTGTGTGTGTATTTCTTTATTATTCCAGAATTTTGCTTCCTGCTAGTATAGAGACTGGAGAGCTAGCCAGCATCATAATTGCCTAGGTTGAAAGCATTCCTCCCTTTTCTCACCTAAGTAATCACTGTCAATTTTTGTCTCTATTATGTATTCATAGACATTGTACTTTTAATGCTAATCAAGAATATACTGGGCAACTGTAATTTCTTCTTTTTTGCTACTGTGACAAAAGGAGAGATTTTGAGAGATTGTGGTTAAAAATAAATTAAGGGCCTTGTAGATTAAAAAACCCCTGTTCTTTCTGTAAGAGTATATAGTGAAATAACCAAGGAGTTTTGTTGTCCAAGACAAGACAAAATGTTTTTGGGCAAATTCAATCATATAATTGTGTTTGTAGATGTTCCTGTATGTATTTTTGATTCAAACACTATAGTCTTGACTACAATCCTAGCAGGTCACTTCTTGTAATATATCATTGGTGGAAATTTAGAACAGATTATGAACATTTTTTTTTCTTCACAATTGAGTTGAGATGGACAAGCCTGAACAGGAGCAATTGTGTAGCTTTGGTTAATATTATATTGCCAAGTGCATGTTAAGTCCTGATTGTGCAATGATTGTGTATGAGGAACTATAAATGTGTTTCACCAGGCCCGTGGTATGCATATAAATTCATATATTTTTTTCACTACATTTAAAATAATATGGGATATTACTTCAAATAGGATTTTTGCATTTTTTCTCCTGATTAATACTGAACAACTTTATTTGATGTATAAATCTCAATAATTATTAGAAGTCCTATTCTTATAAGAGCAATTAGTGCATTTTTGTTCAAATAATATCATTTCTTTTTACAAGTATTGTAATTTAAATTGAGAGTAGGAAAGCATTTTTTCTTCTTAATCCCTTTTTAAAATAGCAGTTGATCCGGACTACATTCTGATAGTGAGCACAGCCAAAAGTAGGTACCAGCATTCATTTCTATGGAAGATGCAAACAAAACCAGACACTGTAAGGTCTGAAAAACAAAACTTATATACAGTACTACTTTACATTAGAGGTCAGCAATCTATTGCCTTTGAGTTGTATATGCCCAATATTTTATTTGTATTGCCAGTACCTTTAAGCCTCTCTCTTGCTTGATGGCAGGGCCAAACTTTTTGGGCTATTGTTGTTGTTTCATCATAATTTTCTCTTTATATGTGCAATTCTGACAGGCGAAATTTGTCTCTCAAAATCTAAAAAAATTAAAAAGCATGGATTTGAATCATTTGATATTACTCCCTCTAGTGATGTCACACCATTATTAATTGCACACAATCCACTTCATTCCAAAGCCAATTCAAAAGTGGAAATAGGATCCTGAGGCAAAAAAAAAATAGCCTGCTTTGTTCTGCATACTACAGAACTGTACTTTTATTTCCATGGAGAACATGAAATCTGTCTTTCTTACAGATATTTTAAAGTACATTTTCTAAAATTTGTAATCACCACAGCATCCCCTGGGAAGAGGGTTCTTTCAGCTGAGAATATGAACATATATAGCCTCACTTCAAGACTGGTGTTGCTTTAGGCTTCTGCTGTTTGTTATGAGCAGACGGATGTGATGTGACTGCTTTCCAGAGCAGTTGCCTCACCACAATTGGAGGCTATCGATTGATGCTATCCCAGAATTTGTTCCTGGGAATACCACACTCTCTAGCAAAACACTCTTTTGCATTCTTCTTTGCATGCTGATTGTTTTTTCCCCACACTTGCCCCTCATTTATAAACCTGTTGTTTGTTTGATCAACGTTCTGCTGGCTCAAAGCTTGAGGGTCAAATAACTTTAATCTTTTTAATTATATCCTCCCAGCACTTTCTGAGTTCGTTA
>JANHZU010005788.1:30839-42790 GCA_032468055.1 Acrochordus granulatus | reverse complement strand
TCTGGCAGAGCTCTCATCTTCTTCAGAGCACACAAGCCCCCCAACCACAGCAAGGTGGTGCCTCACTGGGGGGAATAATGTGTTTTAGAGTTTTGCTGACATTGACCCCACCATTCTGTAGTTACCGGGATTGTTGTTTTTCCCATTTTTAAAAACAGGAAGGATACTAGCCTTTTCCAGTTCCCTCTTCCTTTCCTTCATGAGCTCTCAGAGATCAGAGAAAGGTCACCCCAAATGACATCCACAGTTCCTTTCAAGAGTGTTGCATGTAACTGACCTGATCTTGGAGACTTTAACTCATATACAGTTGTGAGGTTTATCTTGGGTTATCATCACTCCCTCTTTTTGTCAGTTGTGCTATTTAGATCCATTTGAAGATGTTCCCCTTGAAGAAAAAAACTTAGTCCATGTTGAAGGTGAGGAGTTCAGGCCTTTTCCTATCATTATTACTGTTTTCTTTCCCCTCTGTGACCTACTTGACTAGATCCTCTGCTCAGATTCTTAATGCTCAGTACAAATGTGCATTTCCTACTGTGTCTTTTGTCTGGGCTGTTCCTTTTGAATACATTGTACCCTTCCATCCTTACATTCCTTTCATGAGTTTCATTCCACCAGATTGCAGTCGTGCTCACTAAAATATTTGGCTTTCTGCATTAAAACTTCTGTTTCTCCCTGTATACCCTGTACATTTGTGTAGAGACACTTGAATCCTTGGCCTCCTATTCTGTCTTGTATTTATGGGTTCATTATTAAGTGCCTGCACATCCTGCATGCCCCTCCCAGTCCCGTTTCCAATAGTTAGTGCTGCATTATTTTTTGTGGCTTTTTTTCTCTCCTTGACAAAATTTCCTTTAAAACTCTTTGGAAAAGATTTGCAACATGCCTTCCCATCACATTTTTCATGGTTCTTGCAAAAGTCCTTCGTCTTGTCAGGAGTCATTTGTCTTAGAAATGTGCTCCATTAAATGCTTCTGTTGGCACCATCTGTGAAGCATGCTTGCAGTGTCATTTGTTCCAATGGGGATCAGTATGAAGGGATACTTGCCAATGGAAGCTTGTTCATCACAACCCAAGCATGTGCCTTATCAAGAAAACTCTGCGTTTGCAAAAAGGTTAATTATATAGGCCTGTGTATGATTACATACTTGTGCTTTTTTCTTATTTTGTGTTTGAATGAACTTTTAATATCACTTAGATTAATGAGGGTGTCTTGAGCCTGAATATTACTTTCTTTATCTTCTTATACACATTTAATAGTTAATGTGAACACTGGATTTTAACATGCAAGGCTTCCCCTCCTTTCCGTTTTACCTACATGTTTTAGTAGGCATTCCAGTTTCAATCCTTTGACTTTTTACCTACGTATTCCATTAAGCATTCTCGTTTTAATCCTTAGAAACCTCATTGTTTTCATATGTCTCAACTCAGCAACTAAATTGCATTTCCATAGAAGGTGGTGATCTCATTTCTGTCTGCTTTGAACTGGCCAAGTTAATTACCTGCATAGAATTGTTTGCACTGGTCAGTGCCGGGTAATTTCTTACCCTAGTTCCACTTGAAGGGAGACATTGTTCTTTATGCTGCTTTGTCAGTTTCTTACAGGCACTGCTGAAAGTATATGGTTGATTACCTCATGGCACTAAACTGCAAGTAGTCTGTCTAGTTTACTAAGAATGCTTTTGAAGGAAAAATGCTAAAGAAGCTTCTGTAACCCAATATGATGCACTGAGAATCTCAGGTTCTCTATGAGCCTACCATTTTCCATAAAATAATAGTATGAACTTTGCTTTCTTCAGATCAAATAATCCATCGAATTTAGTTTTTATATATGAGAAATGAAGTGATTCATATTATACTTACAAGTATCCTTATTGGTTATCGTAAACATTTGATCTAATTCTAATAACATTTTTGGCTTCTATTCTTGTATAGTAATGACTTCCTGTGAAATATCTCAAATTCTGAGGTCTCCTTTTATTTATTTATCCCATTTTTGAACCACTACATCTGGGCAGTGTACAATAAATTATTAAAATATAAAAACAGTACATAAAAGTTAAACATTTTAAAAAAAGGCAAGGATGATTAAAACTTTGTTAAAAATTAATTAAAAAGCGAAGGGAGGGATTTTAGGGTGCTAACCAGTCATACAATTGTGTGCTTCTTTGGGCTCCCCACATATACTATATTATAGGTATCCAAAAACTAAAAAGAAATACCTGATTGATTTTGCTCCTCTATTAGACAACTATGTACTTTTTTTGAATAAGACAATGGATTGTCAGTGAAGATTCTCAGCTTCTGAGTCTGAAGAAGCTGCTTGGATAAGCAGCAAAACATCTCAAATCCACAAGAAAAGAAGTCCAGTTGCCATGGCTCAGCCTCCAGACAAGGCAATGGATTATTTCTTCTGTTACAGTCTTAAATGTGGGAGTTAATTCAATCAATTCTTTTACTGTCCAAAACTGTAATTCTTAAAGTGATATGTAGTATCTGTATATCCTAGTCCATTCAGGGCAAAGTCATTGACTTTTGCACGCACTATATTCAGAAATTTTACTTATGGAACCTAGTAAGGAAGGTTTTCATTATGATTCAGTGCAGACAAAAGGCTGTTTGGTATCACTGAGATTATTATTTTTAAATAGCTATAAAATATAATTTAAATAGCTATAAATATAAAATATATGAAACCTATTTCACCATAGTCGATAATTCATAGTTCATAATCCACTTCTAATTAGCAAAGTGGAACCTAAATAAGGACATCTAAATGAATATGGCACAAAGCTTGCGCCATGTAGTATTCCATTTACTTAGCATTCTGCAGGAGAAGCAAAGAATCCCAATATCTGCAAAACCAATTTTGCAACAGTGGCTATGCAAAATCGATTGGTTGTTAAGCAAAGTGGTCAGGAAGTAAAATAATATTTGTGCATATGATCATCGTCAGCTTTCCTTCACTTTACAAACCTGTGAAGGTCATAAATGAGAGGATTGGTCATAAAGTTGCTTTTTCATCACTATCATGATTGCAAATAGTCACTAAGTGAGGAAGTCACTAAACAAGGACTACATGTATTGCTTTTTCTGTGTCATGAATACTAAGAAGTGGAATGAAATTGTGGGGTTATACTACTTATTGCATTAATCAGTGGGTAAGAAGATAACCCTGTTTCTGGATACTACATTGTTTGACTGGATATGAGAGTTCACACCATTTATATTATTTAAAATATTTTATTTATTATCCTTTGTCCTAGGAAGTTTACAACTGAATTAAAAGAGGAAGAAAATGTGATATAGTATTTAACACACAAAAGTTAATAAAGACAATTAATTAAATCCACAATTGCAGTTATTATTAAAACAGCAGGTATTACTACTTTTTAAACACTGTCCCAGTACATTTTTAAAAAATACTAAATTATTATAAGCTAGAGAGAATAAAAATAACCTGTTACCTAAATATTCAAAAGTAATATTCAATAGCCAATTTCACATTCTAGTGTGAGGCATGCACAGTGGTAAACAATTTTTTTCTAGACATTTTGGACATTTTTAGGCTGCTCAAGAACTCAGAGGGCAAGCTGGCAATGCAGTGATGCTTTGTGAAGAAGTTTCATTCCCCTTTTTGAACTTGGAGGAGTTTGATGTTTTTCTTCCTCTGACAGAATAAGCTTTAAGCTTAGTGGGAATTTATAGAGTTTCAAAAGCTTCATATTTATTTTAAAGTATGAAAAATGACATTAACATTTGTTGGTTTTTGTGCTGAATTTCAGCAATTCAAAATGGTGCAAAAATTGATTGGGGAATTATATACAGATTGCCCACTTTTAATGCAAATAGTGAAGCTGCTCATATAGGAATCCCTACAGAATTATGCTTTAAAACAGCATCTCTCCTGAAGTCTTCTTCTTTGCCCATCATTACTCTTAGCAGTTTCTGTTCTAGTTGCAGCAGCTGCCCATTAGATACATGTGAACAAATAAAGCAAGCTATCCACCATGGTTGTTATACAAGCATGAGCCACATACAAAGACTTGCAAATTTGAGATGGTTGCTAGTTTAGGATAATTTTGCTTGAATGGTTATATAAATTTAAACACCTAGAGCAGTTTACACATCAGTTGACTTACTTTTGCTACATCCATTCAAGGAAGGTAGAGGTCCACAATCAACCAGAACAGCTATCTTCTCTGGGTAGGCACTTTTTGTGCCCTAGCTGCACACAACCTGTGAGTCTGCACTTTGTGGCTCATTAAGTACCCATAAATCTCACCACTAATTTTCAGTAAGACACTCAAATATGCAAAATAAGTATTACTTTTGTATGGCATAACATATTTGTGGACATATATGTACACCTGAAAAAAATACATTAAAATGGGCAAAAATGTGAGTCCTGCCTATAGGTGTGTATTATATCATCGATATCCCCTTTACAGCCCTTGGAAGGCTGCATTTTTTAAAAAAGTAAAATACAGTGTCTCTGCTTGAAGAATCTTCTATCCTTACTATAGGCAAAAAGAAGGATAGGAAATACCACCCACCAAGTAGACTACAAATGAATCTTATGCTTTGTTTCACATAATATCTATTTCAGCACTATTTACTACAACAGACTGTTGTAGTGGGCAGGATTATTAGGGTCTGAGTCAGTGCCCAAATGCACCCAATTTCTTCTCTCCTTGCCTTTTTAATTATTCTGTTAGTGTCCTCTCTCCCTGTTCTCTGGGTCACTGTTCTTAACCTAGGCACAAAGCCTCCTCTTAGCCTCCCTGATAGAAATCACCTCAAGAAGTGCATCTCTGAAGCTGCAGAAAGAGACATTATAGTGGTGGAATAACAAACTTTTGTAAATTGGCCATAACTCTAATACTGAGTCTTACAGTTTAGCATTGCTAACTCTGCAGATTTCCTGATTCTCAGACTTGACTGTTTAAATTGGGTCTCTGTGTTCAAAAAGCTTATTTATAATGTAAACTCTTCAGTCATATGACTCCTTATCTGCAGCCTGAGGTGGTACAGTATAGACTCTGGTTTTTCATTTCTTTTACTAGGCAAAAATTTCGTCTGGCTTTACTTGATTGGTACCAATGGGAATTTATTTTTTGAAGCCCTTGATTGCACATGAGGGGGCAGAGGACATTCCCATTCCATTCCAAAGATAGCTGTGGAATGAAGTAACCTTGCCTTGCGATGTAATGCTTTTACAATAGCGGTTCCATTTGGTATCCCTGTAACTAATTAATCAAGGAAACAAAAGCACAGTTAAACAGCACATATTAAGTGTAATGTGTAGCTTGGTTCTCAGAATCAGCTACAGTTCATAGTGTTGTTATTCTTTTATTTTATACACTGATTTTCCAAAATAATTGGCAAAGATGGTATGAAAACAGTGTTCAGTAAAAATGAGTAATTCTCAGAAAATAGGTGCCTAAAGTCAAATAAGACAAAAAAGATTCAATAAACAGAATAATGAAACGTTACTGAAATAGCAAGCCTAATGTTGCAGTAATTCCATCAAAACTAATAAAGCAATTTTTGTTACAAATAAGTTAAATATTTCAGTTTTCCATGTGCAAGTCACAGTCAACTTCATTTTTCAAGGCCATGAGCAGTATTTTGTAAAATTGTAGTGAATGTTAATGTTAGAAATCCATGACTAGAATAATGGAAAAATATGACATTTGTAAAGGCCTTTTAAGTCTGCCATGTGTAATACTTGGCTCTTTTTAAACCAATACTAAATCTCTCCATTATCA
Source organism: Acrochordus granulatus (assembly GCA_032468055.1). Taxonomy (NCBI): domain Eukaryota; kingdom Metazoa; phylum Chordata; class Lepidosauria; order Squamata; family Acrochordidae; genus Acrochordus; species Acrochordus granulatus. Next base: position 37,022 of record JANHZU010005788.1, on the reverse strand, counting down.
AAATTTTTCCCCACCATAAATGAATTACACATTTTATGGTTAAGTTCACAACTGGATGTCAGAAAGATATTAAGGTTTACTCACAATGGCAAAAGTTCAATAGATTTACAACAGACCCTTTCTGTAAGATATAAAAATATGTTGAGAGGGAACAAAATGAAATGAATGTCTTAAATTAGAGCCATAAATAAAACAAAAACCTGTATAAAAGTCACATTCTTTGAAAATCACATTGGGGAATTTTGTTGCATGTCAGAGATGACGGAGGCTTAGCTATTAACTAACTAAAGAGAAGAAACAGCAAAATAGGCAGGCAGAAGAATGAGGAACTGGACAGATTAACATTTCTATAAAGTATTTTGGTGTTTGCACATGTTAATTATTAATGCTTAATCATTGATAAAGGCAGTTTTGATTTATATGTGGAAACATAAAATTGAAACTCATGAACCTGATTTCAGCTGCTTCATTTGCAAGATCTTGTAATATTTTCTTGTTGACATCATAAAGGTGGCATCTAAATAATTCTACCATGGTTGAGATACTGTGTTAGCTTAAAAAACAGGATTGATGAGAAACTAATATAATCAACTATAGCTATGGACTTGATTACACATACCGGGAAGTTAATCCCTTTTATTTCAGGCTGAATGAAAAATAAGCAGTTATACACCAAGACAAATCCACAGTAACATTTTCCACATTTTTTTTTCATTAGATGAATGAAAGGTAGTTTGTTATAAAGTACATACAACATAAAATGAAATGGAGCCTTAGGATCTGACATCCATTCAATGTATCAGTTCTGGAATAAGTCAACTTGTGTCAGAGGAGTTCAGGTTCCAGAATGATGTGATGTGATATGAAGATCATCTGTATTAACCCCCTGTTAAAAATTAAATGTGAACTTTCTGAGAAATTTTTGAATAATTATTATAATGTGTTCTAGCTCTAAATCCCAACAAATCAGCTTTAACAGCTTGATCTTCATTATGAATGCTGAGAGAAGATGCAGTCTTAATTACACTGGTGAAATAAATCTTTGCCAGTATAGTAACACTTTGCCACCACTGGAGGCTGCAACTTGCAGAACTCTTATGATGCTCAGATACATAAGATCAAAATATATTATTATTCTTAATATGATCAAAAGCCAGTCTAATTTAGCATTCAGTTTATAAGGATAACACAAGATGTCTCAAAGTTTGCAATATCTTGATCTCCAAAATGTTAAATGAATTTGTGTGATTCTTCTCATAAATCAAACTTAGCCAGACCCATTGAGGAGTCAGTTTTAAGAGTTTATTATTACTTCATCTGCAGAAGTCTATATTGCTCATGACTTTTTCAGGATTCTCAACCCACAGTTTGAGACCCGATGCCCTACAGGAAACTGAAAAATTGAAACAGGCTATCCATATACTGTAGTAGTGCCCCATATTGTCCCAGCAAGTGATATTAAGAGTTGCATTGCTTCTAGTGCTGGAGGCAAGTCCTAACCATCAAGATTATAAGTTGTTGATAGCTTTGTCCTTTATTTTGCTTTCAAGATTTTCAGATTGGTGGCCCTTGCCAGGTCTCACAGTCACAAATCCCGTAGTTTAACTATACATTACATAAAGAAATGAAAGGTATTAATTTGTAGCATACATTTTAATTTTTCTTGAATATTATTTTCTGTTGCTTAACATTCTTTGGAAAAATTCTATCTTTAGACAAGACATCAGTGGCTTGAGTTTAAAATTAGATGTTATCTTCACCTTATTCTATATATGAAGGCATCATCTAAACTAGTTCTTGAACTTAATATTGAAAATAGGAGCATGTAGTTGTATGCAACTGGGGACATAAAATTAGTTGAGGAACATAGGGTAAACTATGGTATGGTACATGGGTGGCAGCATTATTTTTTATTATTCTATTCTAGTATTCTGTTTATTTATGTCTATTGTAATTTTGAAGAAAAAAGAGCAAGAAATGATACAATTATAGATACAAATAAACAAATATTATTTAAATGTAAATAAAAAACTCATATAAGCACTAAAATGTAGATTGATAACAAGGAAATCTTGAATAACCAGCCAATCTAAACCATCATATGGCTAGTATTATCTAAATACATCATTAACACTTGAATGTGCTATATACATTTCACACCTAATGTATCTCTTAAGCTGAGAAAATATTTGATTAGTACAATTAAAATCAAGAGTAAAAAAGAAAATATATAAAATATGAAAATTAAGCAATCTATTTAAAAATTACTGTAAATAATGTTTAGATCATATGTCAACTTAAACATAAACTCTAGAATCCAAGTATAAAATCGTAGTCCACAAATGATTTCCAAATAAATAGCAAAATTGCAAAAAAATATGCAGCATTTTTTCAAACAAGGCAACTGGACTTTTATTGTTTGATATAATCAGAAAACGTGTCATCTCCTATTCAGGAGACTTTCACAATTCCATGTGGAAGGAAAGAGATGGCAAGAATATATTCATTTCTCAAAGGGCAGGATACAGGACACACCAGAAAAAGTTCTCACATAACAGGCTAACAAAGTGACAATGCTAAGCAATAAAATTTTAAAAGACTAATTTTGCCCTTAAAGGAGTCAAGTTTCCTTGTTTGAGAAACTTTTGCATATTTTTTGCAATTTTGCTATAAATCATGACCTGGATTAATGCAAGTCATTTCCAAATAAAGTTAAATTGACTTAATTTTTAGATAGGAAGTTAGTCCAGACATTGAGACATAATCCTCCAATTTAATTAACCATTTCTTCATAGAGAGGATCAGAGATATTTTCCCATAAAAAGAATATAAAATCTTTGCAACTATTATATATAATGTAGTTCAGGGTATTTTGAAGAAACATGGCTTAGTCATGTTTAATAAAAATATCTCAGGTTGAAATGGGATTACAGTGTTCAAAACTGTATGATGAAACAATTTCCAGTAATGTTCAGCTTTGTAACATTGCTATTACATATGGAAAAAAGATCTTCATTGCATTTCCAGCATTTCAGGGAAAAAGAGTTACTCATTTTGGTAATCATAACTGGAGTAATGTTTATTTGTTTGACTGATTATGTATCATCAAGCCATTGTCATCTCTTCGGAACCACATGGATAGATTTTCTCCATGAAGATCTGTCCCTAACTTGGTCATCCAGCCTTCCAATGGTGCACACATCATCACCGTATCTGAGTTCATCCATCTTGCTGCTGGTTGTCTTCTTTCCGTATTTCTCAGCATTAGAGCCTAAAGTAGGCATGTCCAACTTTTAAGATGTGTAGACTTCATCTTTAAGATGTATGGACTTCCACTCCCAGAATTCCTGGGATAAATGGCTGACGAATTCTGGGAGTGGAAGTTCACACATCTTAAAGCTGCCAAGGTTGGACATCCCTGGCATTAGAACCAACTGAATATGGAAGAGTAATGCACAGCTAAAGACTTGAGAGATGCCCTGTTAATAATAAAATCTTGTAATTTAAATAGATTATGGTCTCTCCATTGAGCAACTTACTTTGTGCTTTCTTCATCATAAAAGTAGACATCCAGTAAGGAAGCAATGATCTCATTATTGTTCAATGCCTTTTTGCTGTTTCTCATTCCCTCTGTCTTATTTCCTCCTCACCTGAAGCATCTCTTCACTTCCTATGGATAGGGCCAGGTCTGTAACTGATTGGGATGGGAAAGTATGTTTATTGTTGTCTTGTTATATGTTGAAGGATATGACAAGAGAGGCACTGTGAATTGCTTAACTGGGTGCTTCAGTCTAACATGCAGACCAGATATGGCAACATTCTTAGTGTATTAACTTTGTATGTAACTTTGAGAACGGATGATGTCTTTAATACGTCTTTAATTTGAGGCTGGTTTCAGCACACAACTGATACAGTTTTACAGAGTTCCCTAAAATTTTAGGTTTTAAAGCCTTTCAATCTTGGTTTTAAAATCTCTGAGGCATAATTATTAAAACTGATTCATGAAAAGTGCTGGAAAATGTTTATCTCTTGGGGGGTTGTCTAGGACCAATTGTTTTGGGACTGTTAACCATTATCGTCCCACATATATTAAGTGTTGTATGTATGAATTTGGATATATAATAAACATATATGCACACACACATCTATAGAGATTTTTGTGAAATGCTGCATTAGAAGTTGGCAGAAATGGTGCTTTTTTTTAAAAAAAAAGGATGTACAATTTGTACAGAAGAGGATTAATCCTCATATTTTCCCAATTTTAGAAATAATATTATGTCACCTATCTTTAAACTCCTGGATATTGAAAAGATTTGCAAGATTATATTCAGTATTGTATGTACTATGTGCCTGGGTAAAAGTTTTCTGAAGCCATGCACTTTTTACATTTTCTCATTTCACTGAGGTCATGTTTAATCAGGTCCAAACTGTCTAATTATATAGTTTCAAATACTCAATTTGAACACTTAGTCACTGTAATATATTACTATTCTAAAATGCCCCAATAAACTTACTGTAATGCATAAATGCTTTGAGTTCAAGTCAAATGAATGTTCTTGTAAATGAGATAGTTTTATCATGTGAGGAATAAGAAGGTTTCTATTTTTGTTTGCTAGGATTTTGAGATGAAGTTGTTCTTTTCATTGTTACATCTTTTGTATTTCCTGTTCCTTTAGAGATTAACTAAATATAAATTTCTTCATTTTCAAATCCTTATAAATCTATTTTTCTTTCAGCTTCTATAAAGTATATTTAAAATTTCAGAACTTTGAAATATTATCAAACAGCAGTTAATTTCTTCCAGAGGTTTAGCAGCTTGTTCCAATTTGGGCACATCTTTGGTACCTTCTGTGGTATTTTCTTTTCAAATAATTATCACCCCCTGAAAAATTGATTCAGGTTCTTATTAAGAGGCCTGGTGAAGTAGCTTGTTGTTCAATTCTTCTTTATGTTTTTCTCAACTGTTACTAAAATGCATGACCATTAGTATAAAAAGTAAAGGTTTCTCCTGCCAGTTGTGTCCAACTCTAAGGAGTGGTGGTCATCTCCATTTCATAACCAAGGAACCAGCATTGTCCAAAGATGCTTCCATGGTCATATGGCCGGCATAACTATGCTGAGATGCATGGAACACTGTTACCTTCCCATTGAGGTGGTATCTATTTATCTACTTGCACTTTTAATGTTTTCAAACATTAAAAACGTTTTCAAACATTTCAAAGGTTGGCAGGAGCAGGAGCATCTTAACTGGTTGGCCACTGCTCCCCTGTACCATTAATATGTTTATGCTTCCTAATAACTTTTACTCAGTTTTAAGTGATTAAGCAGACAGAGGAAATAAAGCTGTTTCTCTTTTTTAATATATATTTTGTCTTTGTTGTGCCTTTCACTATTCTCATTTTTCAACAAGACTGGATTCCTTCACACTTTATCTAACAATTCTGTTCATTTGCTTATGAATGCATATTTTTATTATTTGCTAATTATAGTTCCCAAATCAGTGTTTAAAATGAATACAATAATAATGTCAGCTCCAACAAAAAATATAAAAAACAGCATTTGTATGAAGAATTACAAAATTTTATACAGTAAAAATTAATAATAAATGAGTAAATATATAAAAGTCTTAAATAAATGCCTGCAAATTCTATGAAACATCACAGGTTTTGCAAGAAAAAAATTCTGGTCCTAATACTTTCAAATCAGACTTTGTAGCAAGCAATCAGAATTGGTACCTTGAACTAATTTTCCTCAGTTTAGAGCACTTTAGATGTGTTGAATTATAGTTCTCATAATTACCAACAATATTAGAGTTGTTGTCTCTATCCAGGTAGACTTTTAAATAACCACACCTACCCAGCCTTGGCTGCTTCCAGAAAAGTAAGCAGGATTGGATCCCTGTTTTGAATAAGAGACCACCAGTTGTATCAGGGCAGTGGGTGGGACAGACTGGGAAGTTGACAAATAAGAATAAGAAAGCAACGGCAAACTGTTTATGCAAAAAACATTGTGATGAATGTTAACAGTAAAACAAGAAGATTACTTTATACCATGCCACATCCCCAAGAGAAATGTAGTATGGAACCTCACTCTGGATTGTAGTTATCAGCCCCACTATATAGACCAAACCAAGAAATCAACTCCATACACAGGCTAAAACTATTTTTAAATAATATTGGCTAT
>JANHZU010005787.1:39070-63445 GCA_032468055.1 Acrochordus granulatus | reverse complement strand
ACTTAACAACCACCACAAAAAAAGTTGTAAAATCCGGTCGAGTTATGTCGGTTTCTCAATTTACGACCATCAGGACTTATAATGGAACTTCTGAGCTCTATTATGGTCATAAGTCGAAGACTCCTAGTAATCATATAAATATTGAAGACCTAAACACAACTATTGAACAATAAATGCCACATTCATTGGCTCTGATCAATTTTCAGCATATATAAAAGAACTTTGTTGAAATGAGGTTGCTATAAAGATGAAAAGCATACTATACCCTGAGAAATTGAATGATGTCTTTAATTTGTCTTTACATATTCCATCCTGGCCACAGTTCTTTTCAAAGGGCAGCTATGAGGAAGGTTGGAGAGAGAAATCAGCAACCATAAACAAGAGACAAGGGAAAAAACACTAGAGCAGGGTCTCCTAACTTTGGCAACTTTAAGGCATGTGGACTTCAATTCCCAGAATTCCCCAGCCAGCCAATTCTAGGAACTGAAGTCCATACACGTTCTGCTGTGTTCACTTAACAACCACCAAATTTATTTAACATTTTGTTTATAACATTTCCTGTAGAAGTTTAGTTTATACAGAACATTGGCTCTCAATTTAATTCTGAAAATCTTGGACTCAAAACCGTTAGAGTCAGAACCCACTGGATCATATCTACCAGTCAATTAGATTTCATGATGGACTTGCATCGATGTTATTTGAGGGACCAGTTCTTTCCAATCACATCTGTCCATCCTGTCAGATCCAGCAGAAGAAGTATGTTATGAGTCCTATGTGCTAAAGAGCACCCTGAAGATAATCCAGGTATGTCCAATCTTGGCAATTTTAAGATGTGAGGACTTCAGTTTCCAGAATTCCTCAGACAGCATAGCACAGCTGCTTGAGGAATTCTGGGAGTTTAAGTCTGCACATCTTAAAAATTGCCAAGATCGGACATCTCTAGGATAGACCTTTTCTGCTGATGGAACTTCAACCCCAGATGAGGCTGGCTCAGTCTATTAACTTTTGGCAAATATCTCAAAACTTGGCTGTCATCAGGCTTGGTGAATCGGGAATGGTGCATTATTAGGGTGGCTCCAATGTTGCTAACCTCAGTTGCTCTCTCCTTGCCTTTTAATTATAATATTAATATTTTAAAATGGTTTTTATATTAATGCTTTTTAATTTTCCATTGCATGTTGTCCAGAGTCACCAGTTGTGGGATGGGTGGCTACATAAATATCATTCATTCATGAATGTTAAACTAAATTCAGTCAATTGACTAGGTGAGCATGTATGACCAGAGAGCCCTTCCACATGACAATATTGTGTTCCTGAGGAAAAAGGTCCAGCAAAACCATTTTTGATGGAAAGAATTTACATAAGCAAATGGAAAGGCTTGTCAGAATCCAATTCCCACTGTCAGCTTTAAAAGGTAGATCAGAATAAGAAATAAACACCATGTAGAACAGCTGTAGTAACAGAATCTTGTAAGTCTGAATGTGCTTCCCTTCCTATTTTATCTTCATGAGAATTAGCTGAGGGGACTATCTCAGAGTTTTTGTAAACTATTTTCTAGCCTGGCTCAAACCTTCTTTCTTTCTTTCTTTCTTTCTTTCTTTCTTTCTTTCTTTCTTTCTTTCTTTCTTTCTTTCTTTCTTTATCAAAGTTATACCATATATATCCATCTCAGCAGACAACATTTCTTGGTACCAGATCCTCCTTCTATCCTTCAAGGGCATTTCTGTACTCATTTCAACCATATATTAAGCTTCAGTTCCCTGCCTTTTTATATGGATTTGTTCAGCCAAGTAATACTACAAGGATGTATGCTGAGCATGGACTTACTGATGCCGAAAGCCGATTAGGTTCATCTTCTTGTAGGATGGCTCGCAGGTTATTGGCATGTGGAATGGGGTCTCCTATCAGGGTATAATTCAGTTGGAGAGTTATGGGTGTGAAGCTGTCTTCTATGCAAGTCTTTCCTCAAGAGGAAGGAAGGAAAAACAACAAAAGAACTCTTTAATTTAATGATAGCATCTTCTATTTCACATTAAAGAGTAGACTTTTTAAACAGCTGTATCTGATTCTATTCCTGCTCATCCCACTGTCCTCCCAGAGTTCTGCTCTCACCGGTAATTTTATCTGGAAGTCCTTGAATTGTAGGCTCATACCCATCTTCATCTCTTCTGTGAGGGTAGAAGAGCCCGAACCTTGGACAAAAACGGCCCGTATTTTCTGCCGACCAGGATCCAAAGTCAAAGTATACCGAACAGTGCTCAAAATGCTGGTGCCTGAAGGAGATGACAATAAAACTCAGAAGACCTGGATTCTAAGAAAGTCATGGTAAGAGGCTGACAGCATAAAATCCTGGTGAATTTCTGGTGTCCAGGCTTTAAAACAAATACTTGCAACATTAATAGCACTGCAGCTCCACTATTGCCTTGGATTTCTCTGAGGACCTTGTCTTGTTTTAGGGATGCTAGGTTTAATGAAAGATTGTATTGAAATTATACTCTGATAAATTTCCCACATTAATTTATTTATGGAAGAACTCTGCAGAAGACAATGAGCAATATTCCAATAGAGTGAAACCCTCCAAACTTATGAAGTGCTGGTCAGATCTCTGAAGGCTTGCTATTGACTCACACAAATCAAAAGAGCACCTCAGAATGATCCTGACATTGTTCTTCAGCTGCAAATAAACTATGGGGAAGAAATAATATCTGTCCAAATTACACTTCTGAAGATTGTTAAACCTACCGAAGGTAAACCGCGGGTCTCCCTGGATATTAAGGTTGACTCTTGCCTGGCTGATTTCCTTGTTCAGCACTCCCTGGCCTTGGCAGTCAAAGGCAGAGATGGGGATGATAGGTGGGTTAAAGGTTATCCCAGCCACAACATGGACCACAGGTCGGGATCTATTGTAGACATATATAAATACATATTGGAGTGGATTGTGGGGAATCTTTCTGGACCCATTCTGAGATGATCCACCCATTTGTCAGAAAATTTCATTTTGATTCTCAAAATACAGGTAGTCTTCAACTTACAACCAATTGCTTAGCAATTGTTTGAAGCAATGATGGACCTCCCTGGGGTACTTATGACTTGGATTTGAAGTTCGGATGGTTAGGCCTCCCTTGTAGTCATGTGAACACACACACTTGAGGCACTTGGCAACATTTATGGTCATCCGCAGTGTCCCAAGATCACATGACTGAGTTTTACAGAGGTTTTGCTAAAACCCAACATTTACTTCTGGTTTTCAGCAAAACCACCCCTTATAGCAAACAGTTGATTCACTTAATGATTGCGGCATTCACTTAATTATTATAGTGCTTGCTTAATAACCACTGCAAAAAAGGTATTAAATCACTTTGGTCATACAGATGACCCAGTTTACTACTGCCACGAGTTATAACCGTGATGGGCAAGTTCATAACTCGAAAACTACCTGTATTTCAGACATAGGCACAAACGACACAGACTCAAGGAGACACATCTGTTTTTAAGATATTGCATTTTCCTTGCACTCCAAAGGCAGAGAAATGCAATTTTCCAGTTACCCTTGCAAGACAAATCTAAGCAAGAGTCAGAGATACCTAACAGAACAATTGTTGAAAATTGTTCTGTTGCCACAGTCTGAGAGAGGACTACTTTTAGTAAAAAAAAAAGCCACAGTCTGAGAGAGTACTACTTTATGGACTTTTAAAAGACCATAACCCAGCCTGAAAGTCACCTGTACTTCCTTGACCTGTGAGTCAACTTACATAGTAAAACTTCCTAGTGAATTGGCTTTGCATGTGTGTTTCCATATACATCTATATAAATATAAACACACTCACATGAGCAGTTTTAAGCCTTCTTTTGTGTGTGTGTATACATAAACACATATACATGTATTTGGGATCAATTCTAAGCCTTCTTGTCTTTCCTGGTTGGGCCTAGCCCAACCACTTCCCTTTCCATTGATTCAATACATTAAGAGAAACTTTTAAAAGAGTTCCTTTAATTCGCAGATTGATTTTTCTCACTCTATTGGAATGGACAGCTGTCTACTTCACAACTTTAGAAAGGGTGCATTCGCGCAGTTAGTCTTTACATAAAATCCTGGGGAGCCCCCAGAACTGGTTATCAAATGGCTATGGATAATGTATAAAATAAAATAAATTAAAATGTAATGTAATGTAATATAAGGTAAAATAAAATAAATTAAAATAATAAAATAAAATAGCATGTACAGTAAAATAAATAAAATGTAAAGTAAAATAATATAGTAAAATAAAGTAAAATTGAAATAAAATTAAAGTAAAATTAAAATTGAGGCGAGGCGAGGCGAGGCGAGGCGCAGGCTTACCTCAGGAGGAAGACCCGTCCCTCGGCCCCCGCGGCCACATCTGGGAGCCCGTCTCCCGTCAGGTCCGAGCCCCCGTCCAGCGCCTGACCGAAATGCTGCAGCCCGCCGGGGAGGAGGGAGGCTCCGACGCGCTGCAATGGAGAGAGGCGGTGAGGCCGTGGCCCGGCGGGGGCGGCAGGGGGGCGGCCGCCGAAGGCTCACCTGGCTCCAGGCTTGCCCGAGGGAGCTCCTCTTCCCCTTGAAGACGTACACGGCTCCCCGGCCCTCGTCCTCCATTGGGGCCCCCACGGCCACGTCCGTCCACCGGTCCCCGGTTATTTCCCCCGTTTCCGCTATGCTGGCTCCGAAGCGGCCCAGGGGGTGTCGGGGCTCTCCTCGCAGTTCCTGGTCGCAGGAAAACGCTCCTCCCTGAGGGACGGGGAGAGACGGACCCGTGGTGAGACCCCCAAGCGCTCGTTCCCTCAACGAGCCCGGAGCGGTGCCTGGCGCGGGAAGGGAACCGGCGCCGAGCAGCGGGGCCCCGACAGCGAAGGGGCAACTCGGATGGGGGGCGCTGCCAACGGGCGACCTTGAGGCGCCTGCTTCCCGCCAAGTCTCACCCACGAGGCTCCTCTCTTTCTTTTGTTACGACCCTAATGCCTCTTTGAGGGTGGTCGCAGTCGAAGGACGGGGAAGTAACTCGAGCTTCGTTAAGGAGGCAGGTTTCCTGTTCGTCTGCGTGCGTCTTTTGCTCACGCCAGCTCTTCCTTATGGATGGGCGCGACTGCATCGTTTCTTTCCTCCTCTCTAAATCGGGAGTGCATCCCTCTGTCTGCATCCTACTATTTTCGGGAGGGAATTCCTCCAGTGCGCGCTGTTAACAATACATTAACTGCAGCGAGCCTCCATTACTTTGCTTTGGGTCCCGAGTTTGGGCCTTCTGACTTTGGTCAGCCTCCTCCCCTTGTCACTTTGAAAAACGGCCTGACGACAAAAGAAGAACATCATGGCTCCCACTAAAATTATTTGGTTGTCTTGCTGAGTGGCACACGGTCAGCTGTTCATCATTCGGCGCTGCCTTGGCCTTGCTAGGTCTCACAATTCTCCTTCCCCTGCTGTCATATCTGGGGAAATGCATACTTGAAAATAATAACAGCCCAGCATGTATTTCTGTCCGTCTCCCCCACAGTGAGGTCAAAAAAGTCAAGATGGTGGCCACAATGGTACAGTCAAAGCTTTATAATTCACATACATAATAAGTGGAGCTTGTTTTGCATTGTTGCAGTTGCCATCTTGACTTTTTTGACCGTATCTTGCAGTATGCCCTGTTCTCCCAGCTGCAATGTCTACCTGAACTCAGATTGTGCGGTAAGGTCCTAACCTTGCCTGGTTCTTTGCCTGCAGTTCACATTATTAGCTTCCTACATATTCAGGACAATGGGACATCGCCCCATAGTTGGACCACTCTGTCATTCATTTCATGTCCACAATCGTCTCTCAACTTCTTTTGACCCTCCAATATCTCTGGCAGTTTTATTTTTCAATACAGACTAGTATTTTGAAATAATCTTGGTACTTTGTCTCAGGCTTTTTTGTAGCTAGGCTCAGCCTAGCTGCTTATTAGGAAAGTACAATGAATGAATGATGCTTTTCAAACTGATGCAAGTCAGTTTATATATTCCCAAGGCTCTGAATGAAATACATCCCAACTACGGAGAAAGAAAGCCAACCCAACTCAGTCCAGACCCAAACCCAGCCCAGTTACTTTACTTACCTGCCTTTGGCAAATATAGACCCTTCCTCCTGCAATGCCATCATAATACATAGGTGCGCCAACGAGGACCAAATCAGTGTTGCTATCTCTGTCCAAGTCCACAGCACACAGGGTAGCCCCAAAATATGAGCCAATCTGGGGGGACTGAAAATGTCAGTTTTTAAAAATGGTGCTTTTTAAAGATCCCCAAGTCTGTCCAATTTCCTTGCTTGATGACAACTTTTATCTTTTTTTTCTTATCTACTGGGTGTCCCAACAAAGCCTCCATGGCTGGAGACAGAAAGGAAAGTGATTTTCTACTAAAGGTTTAGTAGTCTTGGGACCTATCAGCCACATGCTGCAGCCAAACATGGCAGAATTGCTGATGCATTTAAGCAATTAACCTCTTTGGGGCCAGAGAGACTTATTGGGATTTCCACTCAAGAATATTCAGATTCATTGCTCAATGTCTTTGAATCCCTTATTGGGAGCTATTGCATGGCATTTATATTAGATTTAAATAGCAGCTCTCTGATTTCATGAATGGATGAATATTTCATGAATATTCAGAAGATTAAACTTCTCCTTAAATCTGGAAAGACTCAAACAAGTTGAGGTTTAGTAGATATCCCTAGAGCTTTAAAGGTAATGGTTTCCTCTGCCAGTCATGTCTGTTCCACAGCCGAAGAACCAGCGTTTGTCTGAAGACGTTCCATGGTCATGACTACATACCAAGGCACACGGATGCTGTTACCTTCCCACCAATTTAGGCTGTACCTATTTATCTACTTGTGTTTTGCATGCTTTCAAACTGCAGGAGATGGGGCAAGTAACGGGAGCTCCCCCCTGTTAGCATGGTGCTTGAGTCCTGAACTGCCATGCTGCTGACCTTCTGGCTGTCAAGCTCAGCGTCTTAACCACTCAGCCACCATAATGCTTTAGGATGAGTTTATTTATTCAACTGTCTGAAATATTTAAATATTTTGCTGGAATTGGGGAATGAAGTTTCAGTGGGAGAAGAGAAGTCTTCTTCACTGGTTGATGGACCATCTGTCCCATCAAACACACTTACATGCTAAATCAGTCCTGCAGGTGATCAGAAGTCCATTTACCTGCTTTAAAGAGAGGTCTGACTTCTGCTTCCACTGCCCTTTCTCCTGGCTGAACCAGGCCACTTTGCCTGTATATTGGTAACGTGGGGCTCCCACCACGTAGCTTCTCTGTCCATTGACTTGAACTTCTTGAATTGAATAACCTGGTGAGGATACAAGAATGATCAAGTAAGAGGAGGAAACAAAGATATAACTTATTTACAATTTTATAAAAGGCATTCTCAATTAGCAAGTGTAACGCAGATATTTCTGGACTATGCTTGGCCCAAGAGAAACATTAGCCTCTGATGCAATCCATTGTGTGCCACATGCAAACATCCATGGCAGTAAGAACAGTTTCTAGATCTTCCTTTCTCACACTTAAATCACATTTTTTAAATGTGAAAATAATATCTTTATTAAGTTCTGACATCATACATTAAAATACAAGGTAACATAAAAGGGAATGACAAAACAAAGTGACAAAATTGATTAAATAAATTTAACAAACCTCTGACTTTCTTTTAGTACAGAGATATTAACAATACAACCACCTCTATATTTAAAAAATAACATCAATCTAGAAAACATCTTAAAATACTTATAGTCTACATTACTAAAAACCAATATCCATTAAACGCTCTTAATTTCATCTAAAAGACAGTAAGACGTCAAATACAAATAAACTTATATTTTAAAAGCTACAATATTTCACTAGCCAAACCCAAGTTAATCTACAAAACCCACAGTCAAAAGCTGATTCTTATATTTATCCTGTAAGAAAACTATTGGTGGCTCTTATACCCTCAAATTACGGAGGAATTCATGTTTTCATTAGTTCTACCATACTTGACCTCCAAAGCTCTGGATGACTCTTAGATGACAGCAGGGATCATTCATAGTTTGGCAGCCCAGATATGGTGGGCCCACAACTGATTAATCAAATTTATATAATCTTCCATATCACTGAAAGTGACTCTAGGTGGCTCACAACAAATGATGCAAAATGGAGAAATAATTCTTTAAGTTTTGGAATGGATTGGCTATTGATGCACAATGGATCAATTGGCTATCTAGTGCTGGTTATTGTTACTTGCCAGGTCAGAGATTAAAGCCTCTTGGAGATCTAGTCAATGGGCAGGTGAAAAGAATAAGAAAACAGCAGACAAATGATGGTGGGGCAATTATCACAATAATGATCATTGGTGATGTTGACAATTTTTGATAGGACAAGTTCTGTACTAGTCCGAGACATCTTGAGCAAATATGGTTCAACCCTAATGTCCCAATTAGCATTTCCTGATATCCTTTGTAAGAAGTGGCTTCACATTACTGTATGGCAAGACCAACAAGCTTGCCATGAACATAATATACAACCTGTAGACTTGCTTCCACATTCCTGTGATCAGCTATTCAAGTTGTATTTTTGAAAACAAATCCAAGACACCATTTTTCCCTCTTGTGGTTTTCCAGAGGAGCAATAGATGGATTCTGTAGCAGCTGCCCAGAACTTTCCACCAAAAATGGGTACAGAATAATCATGAGCTTTGGACTCTTACCAAGATAAGCAGATTCCAAATCATTTGGGGAGTTGGAGATGTTGAGAAAAGTTGAATCACTTTGGCTTTTGAAAAGGAGAGCTCCTCCAGCCCAATCATACATTCCCACAGCTCCCAATATGGAGCCACCCTAAACCAGCAAAAGAACCAGCAAAGCAGAGATGATGTTAATCAATTGAAAAAAAATCCATCTGATAAAGGTTGCTGTCTTCCTCCTTTCACATAACATTAAAACATTTTAAACATTTCCTTTTTGACAGGCCCACCTATAATAATCATGTTTGGGACACATCAAGCATTCAAAAAAAATCCCATACATTGAATTAGCCCAATCAAATTATGTTCTTCTGGAGGAATCAGGAATCTCAAGAAACATATCTCTGCACACTTTCCTTTCAAACACTGAAGTCCACATAGACTAAGCTCTCTCTGCCAGTGATTTGTCCAAGGCAGTCCACTAATCATCATTTCCACAGATATTTAATTCTGATTTTTTTCCTGTCTACATCTCAGTTTTGTGTCCTGACCCCTCCTTATCAAAATTGAGTTGGCACTGGAGAAGCTGAAGTAAGAGTGACTCACCAAGGTGTGTAAAGCGCTGAATCCTTCTTGAGACATCTCTAAATGGAAGGACTCAGAGATCTTGCTTTGGGACTGAGTACCTATGGAAGGAAGTTGGAAAGAAAGACAAAGTTCAGACCCTGAGAGGCATCTAATGTATCAGAGGGTGGACAGTTCTGGGAGAGGGAAGGTACCAGTGGGGCAGAAGTGGCATCACGTTGACTGAAAGAAATTTCAGAATTTTGGTTGTAAGTCTTTGCAGTCATTAAGTGGGACACCCACGTGACTGCTTCACTCAGCTACTGCAATCCCATCCTGCCAGTTGCAATCATTAATCAAACACACACTTTCTGGGGAAGCTGGCAGAGAACATTGCAAATGGCAATCACCTAATTGCAGGGCATGTGACAACCAATTGTAAGTGAAGACAAGTTGCCAAGTGCCCAAAATGAGATCATGTGGTGGGGCTGCAGTAGTAACTTCAAGGACAGGTCATAAGTAACTTTTTCTGAGTCCATTGTGACTTCAAACAGTCATTAAGTGGCTGGTCTTAAGTCAAGGACTCTCTGTACTCCTCAAAGTCCTTCATGGCAACTGAAGTGTCAGGATCCAGAATCTAGCAGCAATCATGTCTCTCCTCAGCACTTTGACCAGGGTGACAATCCATAAATCACATAAGATATTGAATTTTGGTCTTCTAACTTCTACTGGTTTGAATCCCAGACCTTAGCATTATTTCTAGGCAGCCCCTCAGATCAGATACCTTCTATGGCAAAAATTTTATCCTGAAGTTTGTTCTGGATGTCCTTGAGAGCATCAAAGTTGTTCACGGAGAAAACATGGTCTGTGGGCGGTGCTGAGGCAATAGCCACAAGTTCTTCCCTTGCAGATCCTCTTGAGAAAGCTTGTCCAACCTTGAGACAGCATGGGGAGATACAGACAGAGAATGCATTGAGAAGGCCAGTAGTCACAGCTACCCAGAGTAAGGATTGTGCATGTGCGTAATCTCCCTTCAGCTGTAGAGGAACCCTTTCATGAAAGAACCCTTCATTCTTTCCTACCTTGGCTTGTAATCTGGGTTGAGGATAAACTCACCTTTCCAATATCTTCTACCACCTTACTCTCCTAATACCTGAAACAAATCTGAAACACTACAAAGGTAATTTCTCAGTGGGTCTAAAAGGCTGCATCTGCCCTTACAAGTCGGAAAATCTCCAGAGGAAGTCAGTCTCTTGGGTTTGTCATTTGCAGTGTCTGTCTGAAACGGGAACTAGAGACAAACATCCCAAAACTTGGAATTTCCTGTCCAATCAGATGTCAGGTGCCAGCTTTCTTTCTCTTACCCAATAGTGGAGAATAATAGGTAGCTCAGAGCTGACCTGTTGGGCTCTTGGTGTTCTCTGAACTTGGATGTTTTCATGCAGATGTTTCATTACAAGGTAGGTAACGTCATCAATGTGCAGATTCCTGTTTACAAGAGTCCAGCACCTATAGGTGTTTGATAAAATTCAACAACAGTCAGGGAAGGCCTGACCTTGTACTTTTTGGGTACACAGAGATTCCAGACTAATGCCTCTCCTTCATCTAACTTTGTCTTCTTAAGATATGTTGAATTGCAGTTACCAATATTCCTAAGCAGTGTGGCTCATGCACACCAATCAGTTTTAATTATAGCCTTAAGCAAGAAGAACATCAGGAATTGTTCTGAAGTCACAATGTTCATGTTCATTGATTGGCAACCAGAAGTATTATGGAATAAACTTAAAAACATTATCAAGGATGAAGATGAAAAGATACTGCCCAAGATCAAGAAACAGTAGAAAGCAAACAGGCTGTCAGAATAAACCATGCCAAGAAAAGAAGTCAAAGCCAAGAATGACAATTTCTCAAGAAGGAACTTAACAAAGAATTTCAGAGAGTTGTTGGACGAGACCTAGAATAGTATTTCAACATCTATAAAACATCAGTAAAGAAGATAGAAATAAACACGGAAAAACAAGGTCTTCCCAAAGACCTCTGAATTCAGAAAAAGGTTACAAATTAACATGCCAAAAGACCCCAATGGACAGATAATCAATTTAAAGAAGGTCAAAAAAAGATGAAAGGAGTAAACTGAAATTCTCTATAGTAGAGATGCCAACATTCAAGAATAAATTTGCAGTGTTTTCAAGACATTGTATCAGCAATGAAAGCTTAATCAAAAGGTACATTTGTTTTGGCAAATCATGTGTTGCTCTACTTTAGCATTTTTAAAAATGTCTTTGCTAATTACAAAATGTGAAATATCTATTGTATATTAAATACAGGAGACAGTGCAGTATTAAAAGCCTGCAGGAATTCTTGGAAATGAAAAATAGAACTCTTAAAATCCTACTCAAATGATAAGAGTTCAATAAGGCATTATATAGAAAACATACTGAAGCATAGCTTATTTCTCAGCTGACAGATCAACAGATATTTCAAACAGTGACACTTTAATAGAAATTATTCAGTGTTACACTGGAAAATGTGCTTGAGAATGTACACCAAAAGTCAACCCAAACAAAACGTATATAGATTTATCCCATAATTGATTTTTTTAAAGAATAGCCTTAATCAAAAATTATTGTTTGTATTTGTGATGATGTTATAGTGGCAGACATATGCTCTAGGACAGTACAAAAAAATTACACAATTGTAAAAACTGATTTGCAAATTACTATGTGAACCAATATAAAATGCTTATACATAGATAAACAGGGTTTATCTTAAACTGAGTTGTATGATTACATAAACAATGGTTTATCAAATTAATGCCAGTAAAATAGAAATTAAAAATATTAATATGTGAATTATATACTCACAAGTTTGTTGCTACATATTATACTGAGATAGCAGTTGTGTGACAAGATGCTATTCAGGGTCTTCAAGCTGAGAAGAAAAAATTATTGGTTGAAAAGAAATCCAAGTTCCCAAGGTTGTTCAACAGTATCACATGGATTTTTTAACAGGTATATGTGGTAGACATATTGGAACTCCTAAGTGAACTGAATGCAAGGTCCAATTGATAATGATAAGGTCCATTAATGTTACCCTTCTACTATATTATTAAGATAGAAGCATTTGAAAGTAAATTGCAGTGGAGCCTTGGATTGCAAGCATAATTCGTTCTGGAAGAATGCTCTTATACCGAAGCAAATTTTCCCATAGGAAACAATGTAAAGTCGGATAATCCATTCCACACATCCAAAAATATTTATAAAAAATTTTAAATGGTATTTTATGTAGAAATGATTGTCCTTAATATCTGAAACAAGTACCAATGATTAATACACAATATAAAGTAAAAATAAAACAAATTACTCACACTTTAACTTTTGCTAGAAAATGTTGAGGCAAGGGTCCCCAAGGGCCTGATCCAAACCAGGCAGAGAATAACGACTATGGTTCAATTTGGGTGATGGTTCTTGATGGTCCCTTGGTTTACATAAGAGGATTTCCACCTAGCCTTGAGTTCTGTCCTCTCTGTACAATTCTTAGGAAGTGCATCTGGCCTTTCCCGGCAGGGGTGGCTTCTTTGAGTGTTAATCTTATCGCTATGGATCCGCTCTGGGGCAGATTCTGGCCATCAGCTGCTGCTCCGCTGGCTGCTTCTTGGCAGCGCCTGTTGCATCAGGAGGATCTGCTGCTGCTGCTCAAGGGCAGAACAGCCTTTTTCCTTTTCCCTCGGTAATACCTTTCTGGGGGTCTTTCCCAGGTGGTTTGGAAATGTTTCTTATCATAACCTGCCTCTGTGCTATGAGAGGGGGAGAAGAGATGAGCAGGAGGGGGATGGGATGGATGGTGCCACATGAGGAGGGCTGTGTGTGTGTGACAGGGAAGACAGAGAGTCAATCTTCATACACTTTAAAAAGAGTCCTGGCTAGCAAGAGGGAGGAGAGGAGGGAGAGAGTGATTGCTTGGAAGGAAAATCTGCAACTTGAATTTCGGGAGTTCTTCCTCTTGAATGACTTTCACTAACACTACTGGTGTCACTCAATTTACGCTTTTTAGGCAGCAAGAGTGAAGAACCATCAGCTCAGTTGTGAGATTTCCCACACGAGCTCATCGTGCAAAGCTCATCTTGCAAGTTTTCACTCATTAAGTGAATTAAATTTTATTAAAAATTTTTGCACAACACTCGTGAACCAAGATTCCACTGTAGTTCTTTGGAAGAAAATGGTTACTGAGAGAATATTTGATGTTTCATTGTTTTGCAGATGCAACAGGGAAAATACATTTGGCAATTCATATACTGTATAGTTTGTTTAAAATAAACAAGATTTTTAATTTATGTTTTCCTTATGTGGTATAAGTGCTAGATATTCATGTTAATAATAAATAAGCTGCTCTACCATGACAATTTTAAAAAAAGTAAAGAAAACTATTTCAGTCTTTGAAACATCTAGGGCAGGAGTATCCAACCTTGGCAACTTAAAGTTGTCAAGATTAGACACCGTTGATCTAGAACAATTGAGATGCTAATGGGTAAAATGCAGTGACAGCAGAAAGAGTTTGCTGAACTGTACTGATTATCTTCAATCTAATCTCTGTCTCCTGTGAACATACTTCAGACCCAGCCAGCTTTTCAACAGATTAATATAGCAATATATGTAAACAACATAGTAGTCTCATGCTACTCTGCCTTTTTTCACAAATAAGGGCAGATTCTGCAAGGGATTAAAGGAAATAAACATTGCTAATTTTGCAGCAATTGTGCAGAAATGATAAAAGTTTACCAATTTCAGCAGGTGGCAGCACCTGGTTAATCTTGTGCTTAAAAGCTAAGCAAGCACAAATGTTATTATTAACACTTGGATAAGGAATCGTTGGATGACTTACAAGCTGGAATTAAGATTGCTGGAAGAAATAACAAACTCAAATTTTCAGATGTTACCACTATAACGGGAGAAAGTAAAGAGGAACTGAAGAGCCTCTTAGCGAGGGTGAAAGAGGAGAGCGCAAAGCTGGCTTTTAACTCAACATTAAACTAAGATCATGGCAACCAGTCCCATCACTTCCTTGCAAATAGAAAGGGAAGAAATAGAAGCATTGATAGATTTCACCTTGGGCTCCAAGATCACTGCAGTTAGTGACTGTAGCCATGAAATCAAAAGATGCTTGTTCCTTGGGAGGAAAGCTATGGCAAACCTAGACAGCATATTCAGAAGCAGAGACATCACCTTGCCATATAGTCAAAGCTATCGTTTTTGCAGTAATGTATGGTTGTGAGAGTTGGACCACAAGAAAGGCTGAGCGGTGAAGAATTGATGCCTTTGATTTGTAATGCTGGAGAAAACTCTTGAGAGTTCCTTAGACTGCAAGGAGGTCAAACCAGTCAATCCTAAAGGAAATAAACCCTGACTATTCATTGGAATGAATGAATAGCTTCATGCTGAAGCTGAATCTCAGATACTTTGGCCACCTAATGCAAAGAGAGGACTCATTGGAAAAGACCGTGATGCTGGGCAAGACTGAAGGCAAAAGGAGAAAGGGATTACTGAGAATGAGATAGTTAGATAGCATTATAGACATGGTGGGCAGGGATTTGGGTGGACTCTGAGAGGCAGTGCAGAATAGAAGGGTGCTGGGGTCACAAAGAGTTGGACACAATTGAGCAACTGAACAATGACAAAGGAACTGCCAGGGAATATTAAAGATGTTGGCCAGACTGGATTTAAAAAAATATGAAAAAGAGAATGGCAAACCACTTGTTTTTGGTTTCCAAGACAGTTGTGTGCTTTTGTTCACTTAGCCACATTCACTTAGTTTGAATGCTATCTTTTCTTTACCAGTTAGAAAGTCATTTATAGAATTTGAATGATATGTTGTCCTATCTATGAACTATATTTTAGTCAGTTCTAAATAATTGCCAATAATTTGGCAAATCTCTATCACCACAGTGTGATATAGGTAATTTAAGTGTTCCAAGCAGTCTCTTCAAGTTCAAATCCCAATTTCTTTTCCCATATTTGAGAGAGTAACTGCATTTGATGACTTTTTCTGTAGTATTAAACAAACTTTTTCTATTATAAATGGTGGATATATAATATAGTTCAAAGACTGCTATAAATTCTCAGAGTTTAAGAAGAATCAATTTTGTTTTCTTTATTTACAGACCAATTCTGTAGAATATATTTTACCTGGCACAAATAGCCTTCCCATCAAATAATCAAATCTCTAATCCCATAAACTCCATTATTATTTGTAATAAGAACCAAATATTCTTTGCAATGAGATATTTTAGTTGATAATTCACCTTTTTGGTTTTGCCTTTCATCTATAACATACACTGAATTTAATATTAGACTATAATTAATAATTTTGTCACCTGGTTGTATTCGTAAAGGTTGAATACAAGACTTAAATATTGGATGCATTTTTAGGAAATGGATGCATTAGAAATGTAATCTTAAATTTCTTTCTAAAGAGGATCTAATTGCAGTAAAAACAATGGATTTTTAGACAGAGGGATGTCCATTAATGCCTGTTAAATTCTAATTTAGATAGTTTACACTAATGGTCATTCTTTGGGTAATTGCATGATTTGTGCAAATAGTATATGGTGGTAAACCCTTGATTTAATGAATGATCTAAACAAATAATGTGCTCAGCATGTTTGAAATCCATTAAACTGAGGTCCATTCAACCAAGGATTTACTAATGTAAAGGAGCATCTGAAACAAAAAACCTGAGGAATTCTCTCTTAACTACTTATAAGCAATTCATTAACAACCTTTGCAAAGTAGTGACAGAAATGGAGAGGGGAGATGCAAAGTTTAGCCATCTTAAGTTCCAGTTGCCCTAACCCACAAAATAAGACTGCTTCACAATTACTAAATGTGCTTCTCAGACACTGGATGCATGATCCACATGCCATATACTAAGGGAGAAGACTGAGATTTGATTAATTTGGCTTCGAATAGAATCCAAATATTTGTTATATTACATTAGTATACATTATTACATTAGTATACATTAGTTTTAACTGCAAATCTTGTGTTGGAATACTTCTGATTTTCCTTTTTTGACAAAATACAGAATCTAGGCTTGTAAACCAATAAAACTTCATCTATTAAAGTAATATAATGATGTGATTAATATAATATTCCTCGAATTGTAACATTCTTTTTCAGAACACATGGTATTCTTTTTTCATCCTTACGTTGTTTACAGCCTACTATCCCCTCCCTCCCTATGTTTTGGAATTCAAGAAATTTCAGATATCAAGAGTCTAAAGGGTCTATTTTTGTCAGCCCTAACACTGAAATAAGAAGCTATTAAAGATACACAAATATATGTAGGAGCAATAAGAATATCCTCCATGATTTTATTGGTTGCATTTGATATTCCTGTTTATCAGTATTGTTACATCTGATTTCAGATAGATGTTTATTTAATGATACATTAAAAAATAGGCTGAATTAATTGCTTTGGGCTAAGATGGGATAGGATAGGATATTTGTGTATTTTTTATTCTTTTATGTTTTGCATACTGAAAAATAAAGCATGCTACAGCAGCTTTTTTTTTCTAAATAAATTCAGATAATTAAGAAAATATTGTTTATATAATTAGATCTTACACTGCTGAACTTTGTCTACTTTTTAGGCAAATTTTTTATGTCAAGACATAGGACCATGGTATTTTCAGAAAATGTATGCAAGGTATTGGAAGCATTATAATGAAGCTATGGAGTGGATGTATAGACATAAAAACGCTTATAGAAAAGCCATGGAATCATTCTATAATCCATCACTTCAACCTTGCAAAGAACATCAGCGTTATTCTGACTGGGATGAAGGCGTTTCATGGAGAACTGGTCCATCTTCTTTCTCCATGTCAGACAGCAAACCATGCTATCCTCCAGGGCCTCAGGATGGCTTGCATTATGTCAGGAAGAGAGCAGCGGAGAGAAATATTGAAACAGTTTCTGAGTCTGAAGGTGAAGAGGACATAGAGTATGAACTCAGCAACATGGAAATCACAGAAGAGCTCCGTCACTATTTTGAGCAGACTGAACGACACCAGGAAGAACTACGTAAGTGTGTTCTTTCACCCTATTCTTCATATCAGTTTATTTTTATATTGCTGCTTTTTACGCCCACATGTGGATTCCATCTGCTTTCTAAGGAGCTCAGCCTGGAAATCTTGTAAATAGGATTTTCATGTTAGCTCTTCATAAATCGATGATCAGTAAGTTCAGGGAATGGTAGTTTGCAGTCTGAATGCCAGTGTCTCCAAACAAAATGACAGAATATTTCTTCCAGCAGCTTTGGAATGAAGAAGATAATGAAGAAAGTCCTGGTGGTTTATCTGAGCCATTTAAATTAGGATAAAAATAACTCTATGTCACTGAGCAACCAGTACAATTATAACAGCTGATTTAGGTTAGTGATTATCAGTATTAATTTAAATCAGCATTGGTTCATTACAGAGGCCTGTGATATAAAGGGTTTTGGATACTTTAAGCTTTTCTTCAAGAATTCTTTAATTTAGAAATTGACTATTTCCAGGAAAAAATAGAGTGATAGAATCTTATATAAAATATAACACAAGCATCAAGATTCAGCTATTCATGATCATGTCAGATTTAGCTATTCTTGATCAATTCAGAAGAGTATAACGGATTTCCCGATACTCTCTCTTTGATTTTCTCATGCATTATTCATTCAGAAGTTGATGAGAGAAATATTACTTTGTAATTGTGTATATTGGTCTAAAATTATCTTTAAAAAAGATAAAAGTTTCCCCTGCCAATCCTGTCTGACTCTAGGGAGCAGTGTTCATCTCCTTTTCCTAGATGAAGAGCCAGTGTTTGACTGAAGACATTTCCATGGTCATGTTGCCAGCATGACTATATGCTGGGGCACATGGACAGTCTTACCTTCCCACTCAGGTGATACCTATTGCTTGCATTTTTACATGATTTTGAAGAGCTAGGTAGGCAGAAGCTAGGCAGACAGTGGGAGTTCACTCCATTACACAGTGGCACTTGGGTCTTGAACTTGAGTTGCTGACCTTCTGGCCAACAAGCCCAGCATCTTAACCATTCATGCCACTGTGCACCCAAAAATTATCTTAAATTGTATTAAATCAAAGATAAGACCACTTTTTATAAAATGCCAAGCTGATATATTGATTTTTCAAATATCGCCATAAGACATAGTAAAAAGCTATTTATATAGAATTATGAAATCTATTATTGTCATTTGTTAATAATTTGGATCCCAACTGTTTTGGTAAAAGCTAGCTTTTTTCCTGACTACTTCTCTTGAGCATATATCATAATAAAGAAAACTGGTCAGGGGCCTTTTCTGGAAAGTGAATCCCACATTGGTTGTGTTACTATTGGAAATCTTCAACTTTATTTGGCTTTTCAAAGTGGCGGAGGAATTTCAAGCCTAGTTAGAATCTGAGTATATATAACCAAATACATATAGCCCTATTAATACAGAATTTGTAAACCTGCTAAAAGAGTGTTCTGTTTTTGTAGATTTAGTTGCTGTGGCAAGAGAAATGGTTTGCAGGCAATTTTTCAGTTTGTCCTTCAAAACAACATGTTGAAACTGAAAAAAAACACTATTCTGTGGCTGATCCTTACCCTTTGAAATTTGTGCACATGGAATTCGTATTTAAAATTAATATCAACTTGATATTTTTTACTTTTAAACAGCAAATTAATAGAATGCTCCAGAGGAAATTCCTAGTTGTATTGCTAAAACCTGGAAGAAAGCCATCGCTAGCATATCATACAGATCAACCATTTACCTCCTCTTCCCTTGATTTAATCCAACAGTGCAGATTTCAATGCATCTTTATCCTTCAAGTGCTTGTTATGCAGTACAGGAAGTTTCTCTCTTTCTCTCCCCCTCCTTTTCTGTCTCCCCCCAGCCACACACCAAAAGTAGAACTTTTAGCTTGAAGAGAAAAGGTTTCAGGCAAATTAAAAGCATCTTCTTCCCTGTATAATCCTTTTATTTAGAATGACTTGGATTTGAAAGAGCTTTTATAAGTTTCTATTTGATTGGCTCAATTCACAGACTAAATAAAATTATTTCTTCCCTGTGAATTTTATACTGAGGCACTCACAAAGTATAGGGCCTCTTTTCTAGAAGACAGAACTTCTTAATCAGTAAGAATCTCAACTGCTGTAGTACCTAATAAAAACAGATTGAGAGGAAGCATCTATATTTCCAGTTTTATTATAATTTGAGAATCTATCACAATTCTGACAGTGCCCTGGATTCTGGCAATGCAGAAGAGATGCATTTAATTTCACAGAGCTATTGATTTTGCAATTGACTATTTTAAGCTGAATTCAGGGTAGAATTTGATTAAGCTAAATGCTATTATCCCATTACTCAATTTCATAATTCATCCTCTACAAAAAACACTTAGAGTGTATACATTGAAGCTGCACATCATTTTATTTAAATGGCAGCAGATTACCTGCCTTTAATAACACATTAAAAACTGTGTGAATCTGACTGGCTTTTTTAATTTAGGAACCATGCTGGGGGAAAGCAAGCTGGGGAGTTGCCAGATCTCAGACATATACCCATTCCTTAATCCAGGAAGTCATGAGTTTTAGTCCCACCTTAGCCATAAAAACCAGCTGGTAATTTTGGGCCAGTCACATACTCTCAGCCCAACATACCTTTTGTTGGGATAGTTGTTGTGGGGAAAATAGGAGGAAGAAGTATTAGATATACTTGCTACCTTGAATTGTTTATAAAAAAAAATAAAGGCAGTATATAAATAAAAATAAACCTAGAAATAAATACGCTACTCTCTACATATGCATCCCTTTGGCTTTCATATCAAATTATTCAACCCAAATTTCTAAAAATTCTCTGGAGGACGAACTACTTTCTCTTGCTTGCTTGTTCTATTAAATCCAGAATTCAGAGACATTTATTGGTAGATAGCATATCACAATGTAATCATTTAAAAGATCTGAGCTTTTTGTGAAATGGGAGGCAAATAGTTGATGGATATGTAGTAAATATTTTTATTTATTTTATGTATTCATTAAATTATATGCCACCGAATTCAAAAACAACTATCAGCAGCTATCTTCTTCCCACTTGGTGGAATATTATCATTTGTCAATATTGTCTATATCTTATCAATATTGAATATTGTCAATATCATCTTCCCACTTGATGGAATATTGTCATTTGATCAAATATGTGAGAAGTTAAAGCTGGATAGAGGAAGAGGCCCCACAAATAGTCCTACTTCTTACCCTTGCCAATTTCCATATAGTCTGCTGGAAAGTGTGAAAGTGATTGTCCTCAATTGACTTGATTGTGAAGTATATCTCAGTGCACTGTATCCCATAACTATATCTTCATTACATCTCAGCTATAATACAGGGTTCCAGTTCACATATATTGCGACAGACATATCTGTGAGATCCTGTTTCCAAAGCTGGGCTTGCAGGATAAATTGGGATTGTTGCTTCTGTACAACCTTCCTGCTGCATAGCAACATCCTTGTCTGAGCTGCTGCGGGCCATCTTGGGTATGGCAGTGGAGTTTCCCAGGCTTACGGTTCTGATGGACTTCAACCTGACTTCAACCTGCCATCCCTGGGTTTAGCCTCAGAAGCAGCTCAGGAGTTCATGACCACTATGATGGTCATGGGCCTATCCCAGGTCATCCAAGCCTGACTTGAGACAGTGGTCACATGCTAGAAATGATCTTTCTTTTGAACCAATGGCAACATGATCTGGTGGGGGATGTGTCTACATCCCCATCGGCACGGTCAGAGATTTTCTTATGCAACTATCTGAGATTTTCTTATGCTACTCCCTTCCTCTGGGAGACTGAACCGATCAAATGCTCCACTCCTAGTGACTAATGGACCTGAATGGGTTCCAAAGGGAACAGGGGATATCCCAGAAACTACTGAATGGTCCTGCTGAAACCTTGGTGGGCACAGCTTAAAATACAATTGTGCCTGTGAGGCCTCTCTTAACCCTCTGGGCCCGCTGCTCTCCATGGTTCACTGAGGAGCTGTGAGTTCTGAAAAGGACCAAGATACCACTGGAGAAAGATGAAAAATGAATCCAGCTGAAGACAGGTTAAAGCTGCTATTAAGGCCTACCTTGTGGCAATAATAGTGGTGAAGTAGCGTTATTGCTTCACTCTTATTGTATCCACAGAGTATTACCCGGCAGCCCTGTTTAAAATTACCCAATTCTTCCTTGTCAGGGGAGTTTGGAGGACCATCTTCAGGACTGAGCCGAGGAATTTGTGGAACACCTGATAGTCAAAATTGATATTTCATGGTGACCATGGGTGACCCGCATGACACTGCTGTTATGTGAGCTGCACTGGTTGATGGTTTTGTTTCCAAGCTCAATTCAAGGTATTGGTCATAACCTATAAAGCCCTTCATGGCATGGGTCTAGTTATCTAAGGGATGAACCCACCCCAATGGTTTCAGCCTGCCCCACTTGTGCCAGCAATAAAGGCATGCAGCAGATCCTGTCTGCCAGGGAATTTTGGCTGGTGGGGTCCAGAAGAAGGTCCTTTTTAGCTGTGGCGCCCATCTTATGGAACATCATTCCACTTGAAGTGAGGTCAGCCCCTACACTTTGGGCTTTTGTAAAGCCCTAAAGACATGGCTCTGCAGGTTGGCCTAGGGAACAGGTGACCCCTAGTCAGGTGTCATCTCTGAGGTGGCAATTAGATTAATAGTCTCATCTCCATTTTAGTCCCCTGCTATCTTGCATACAGTTTTTGTTTATCTTCTTTTGTATTTATTCATCATGTTGTTGTATATTTTTACTAGCGTTTTACTGTAAGCCACCCAGAGTCACTTGTAGTGAGTTGGACAGCAAATAAATGTAATAAATACTTGTATTCAAATACAATTAAAGCTTGTCTTCAGCTGAATGCATGGAAGTCAGAAAAAAAGGGGAGCCCAACATTTGTATTTTTTTTTTATCCAGTCAGTGTGTGCAAAGGACCTGGCTTGCCTTGAATGGCTCCTTTTTTGTTGAGCTTTAGAATAGATTTTAGGCCCTCCATGACTGATGATAATGGTTCTGGACCCCAGGCAAAGAGCAGCTGCCATAGGCATTGATGTCAGACAAAAATGATGATATAGGCTTTGTTGCAGTAGTGAAGTTCTCAAAACTCCTTAAGCCCACTGACAGCTGTAGAAAAAAGTAATGTAATCCTAGACTGCAATCAACAGAGGTACAAACTGTCTCTGAAATATTGCATTAAGTGGCACATTTTAGAAAAGACATGGACAAGTTGGAATATAGCTCGAGGAAATCAACCAAGATGATAAAGGGTCCTGGAAAAATAAATGCAAAAGAATGGTTGGAAGCACTGGATATGTTTAGCCTGGGGGTGAGGGTGGGGAGAAAGCATAAAAAACCGCTTCAGAGAAAGGAGGACTGTCAAAAAGAAGATGTGGCAATTCTGTTCAGTGTTCTTCCAAAACCAGTGGACTTAAATTACAGATTTAATTATAGATTTAATTGCATATCTCATTGTAGATTTATTTGAACATTGGGAATGAAATTATAACAACGAAGTCTATTCAGCAGTTGAAAAGTCTTTGTTAAGAGATGGCAAACTCTTCTTTGCTGGAGGCTGCCTGTCAGAGATATTGTAGTAATGCATTCCTGCATTTGGGCAGGAGGTTATACTACATGTTCTCTAAAGGTTCCTTCCAAGACCATTCTAGGACTTCATGTAGTATTCATACCCTGTCCAGTATGAAACCATTACATCTCAAAATAGTACATGAAATATGGGTGAAAGACCAACCACCACCTAAATCATTTTATGCTAGATTTCAGACCTTCAGTGGTTAATAATATTTCGAAAAAACTGGCAGTTCTTGAAACTCTGTTTTAACATTTCACTAAGGATGAGATTGCCTCCCCGCCTCCTGCCTGTAGATCTCCCTTCCCCTCTCCACCTTTTACCTCCATTCCACTTAAGTGCCCTCTCTGAGTCATTCATATCATGTGCCAGGTTCCCCAGTGGCCCCAAACTAACTGTGGGAACAGTGCACGTCTCAACCTTTATAATATAAATTAATTATAAATTAAATTCATTATTACTAATTATAATCAGTAATCACATTGTACAACGGTTTTGACCCTCAGATGAAAAAACCATAATGGTTTGCTGCTTATTCTCTCCAAGGCAACAAAATATTATAAAGAAGTACCATGAGCAGTTTAGATAAGGAATATCTTTATTTGCCTGGATAAGTCTCTGCAAGTAAAAGCAAATGAGATGCTGCCTCTTTGTGTATTTGTTTGTGTACCTAATAGAAAAGCCAGCAAATTAAAGTTCAGTCTTGAAAATGGGCTAATCCAGATAGGGACAATAAAGAGAAAAAAGTCCTCTAACTGCATTCCTGCAGGGGAATCAGTTGGACTGCTTACAGTATATCAAATCATCTGCTCTGAGATTCCCCCTTTTCCGCTCTTACCTGTGGCTCATAATAAGCAGCCTGTCCTGGGTTCCCAGGGCATACATAGACACAGATTCAGCATGTGCAGAAAGCAGAATTTATACACACACACACTTGTGTATCTGATCTGATTAGACCTGGATATAACAGATTGTGTCATTACACAAAAGAAGAAACAGATGCCTCCTATGGCCAATACTGATGGAAGGATTGGAAAGAATCCAGAAGTCCTGCATGCTTTCTTAAGATAAGAAACAATGGAAAAATATGTGTTCCCATTTCTTTCCCAGAGAGTTCATCAATTCAACAAGATTTTATATTTTTCTCTCTCTTGCTCTCGCTCTCAATAAATAAATAAATGTGTGTGCGTTGTATATACAGTGGGGGAAAAAGTATTCAGTCAGCCACCAATTGTGCAAGTTCTCCCACTAAAAAAGATGAAAGAGGCCTGTAATTGGCATCATAGGTATACTTCAGCTATGAGCGACAAAATGTGAAA
Organism: Acrochordus granulatus; assembly: GCA_032468055.1. NCBI lineage: Eukaryota > Metazoa > Chordata > Lepidosauria > Squamata > Acrochordidae > Acrochordus > Acrochordus granulatus. The sequence continues at coordinate 39,194 of JANHZU010005787.1, read as the reverse complement.
ACAAATCCAGACAATCACATTGTCTGATTCAAAAAGAATCTATTTGAAAATCATGGTGGAAAATAAGTATTTGGTCACCTACAAACAAGCAAGATTTCTGGCTCTCACAGACCTGTAACTTCTT
>JANHZU010005787.1:0-27295 GCA_032468055.1 Acrochordus granulatus | reverse complement strand
CGGGAGGCAGTGCAAGACAGGGGGGCCTGGCGTAATGCAGTCCATGGGGTTGCGAAGAGTCGGACACGACTGCGCAATTGAACAACAACAGACAACGCAGTCTCGGCACATCAGGAGGATCCCTGATCTCAAAGGCTGGTCTAGAAGATACCAGGTCATTTCCGCCAATTGAGAGTTATCGCTCTCGTGGCTCTGGGGTGCAGATGATTAAAGGCTGGCTGTTTTTGCCCTTATCATGCCAGCAGACATCGAAGAACGGGTAGACTGTGCCTGCGAAGCGCTCGTGGAAGGCAAAGATCTGGACCAGGTGGTCTTCGTCACTGGCGTCGTAGAAGGCAAGGATGCCATCATCGAAGCTAAGGTAGATGCCAATTCGGCTCGGCTTCCCCTCCAGTTTCAGAGACCGAGGTTCCTTGTGCTCCACGTGGGCCTCGTAGTTCTTGCCTTCCTTGCAACCCACCAGCCAGAAGCCATTGGACGGGACGGCGTGCAAGCGGCCCTTGCGTCCTGTTTCACCTGAGATGAGGCCAAGGGCCCAACGGGGCTTGTCATCCACCATCACCTCCCAGTAGTGCTCTCCCTGGGAGAAGCTCTGGCGTGAGACCAGGCAGTTGGATTTGTCAAACCGCTGTGGGTCATCCGAACTCGCAGCTTGCTTATGCTCAACACATTCCACTCTTTTCCCGTCTTCGGACACCGCGAGGTTCGCCTGTGCGGTGGCCGGATCAAAAGTCAGGTTCTCCAGAGCTTGCAAGAGGGCAGAGAGAAGGCAAGATTAGCAAACTGTGTGAGCATCAGGGCTTTCTGTGTCCCCCGCCTTTCCTTTTGCGAAGAGGATTTCATCCTCGGATGTCTTCCCGTAAGCGCAAGAACATTCAGGATCGTGGGAGGTATTGAGGCGCTACGATAGTTCGCAGTGAAACCATCGGAAGCTGCTTTTCTGAATTAAGCGCCCCGATCCTACCCACGCTGCAGAACAAAATTGCCCCCCTCTCTCTCATGTTTGAATTAAGCCTTCCCAACAAGCGATTAACTCAGTTTCAGAAAGAAAACACAGAAACTGAGTAACGGCAATGAATAGACCGGGGTGAGGTCCACTGGAGCTCCCACCAAGTCCCACACTTTGAATTCAAAGGACACAAAGCACGGACTTTAGAAAACAAAACAAATCCTGTACAGCCTTTCCCTGCAAGCTGTGGCCCCTACCTGGCATTAGTGCGTGGTACATTTTCCTCCAAACTTGGAACTTAAACTCATCGGAAATTATGGGGAGCTGGATGTCCATGCGGGCAACGGGTGGAGATTCCCCCAAGATCTTCTGCAGTCTGGAAAAGGAAAGGAGAGGAGAGGAGAGGAGAAGAGACGTTTTCCCAGCTGGGAAAAAAAAACCCCGAGGATTTCCCCCGAGTTTTCTTTCAGATGTCTGCTTGTTAAATTTAATAAAATTGGAAAATGTAAGGGTTTCATGAAACGAAATTCCCAGAGAGCCTTCGATATACACGGGGAAACAATTCTCACGTTCTCTGGGAATCGCGGCAGGATAATATAACGATCGTAAATGCAACCTGTCTGGAAAGAACAGGGCGAGGTTGAGAAAAGCCGGGTGGGGGTCGTAGAGGGAATCCAAGGGCTGCTCTCTGCGGAGCTCGGATGGGAAGCCCCGCTTGCAAAGTGGCGGCAGGCCGAGAGAAACGAAAGGCTTGCAGGGTGCAGCGGGGAAGTGGATCCCGAATGTGCTCCCAGGAAACGGAATGAGAGCCGGATGGGAAAGGGGGGGAAATCACGGAATACCCCGAAGGAAGACACCCAGCCGATCCCATGTGTCACAGCAAAATAACGAAAGCCATAGAACAGCTGTATCGCAGACCAAACTCTCAGAGATCAGGTATCAAGTTAAGGAAGGGGAGTAAAGCATATTTATATATTTAAAAAAAAACCCAATCTCTGCCTTTATTTCGTTTAACATTAAGGAGGACTGGAGTTTTTGGTGACCGATAGGAAGGTGACCCTAATTTAGAGCAACGCCCTCTTGTTTTTCTCATACACAAATGGCTGGAATTGGAGTAAGGCTGTAGTTTCAGGACTGTACGGGCATTGTGTGCGAAGAGGCGCGCACAAGGTGGACATCAGCGACATCCCCAACGATGTCAAAACGACGGTGTGTCATGTCATCGCTGGACAGATGCTGAATGTGTGTTCACTTATTCTAATGTCCGAGGCAAGTACGTGGGCAGTGTCATTTGTTGAATGTCATATTGTGCATTTCTCCATCTCGTCCTGTTGTGGACGTGACTCTTCTGGTTTGGATATGAAAAAAGTGGTTCGAGCAAAAAGGTTCCCCGATGCGCACAAAGAAAAGGGTTGGTTGTTTTAAACAGACAGTCGCTCACCTGCTGGCGACGAGGCAATATTTCTGCGGAGGAAAAAAGAAAGCAGATGTTAGAAAAGTTCAGGCAATTTCCCATCCTACAGCAGATTTCGGCAACTGGTGCCCTTTAGATCCTGGAGTTACAGCGTCCAGAACTCCGACCAGCGTGGCGAGACATTTAAAAAAAGAAATATGGTAGTCCTCAAAGTATGACCATTCATTCAGCGACTGTTTGAAGTTACAGGAGCACTGAAAAAAGTGACTCACGGCTGATCCTCACACCTAGGACCATCACAGCCTCCCTGTAGTCACCTGATCTCAAACCATTTAGGTTGGTTTCAGAGTCCCAGGATCACGTTATTGCCATTTGCACCCTTCCCGGATGGCTTCCCAAATCCAAGTCAAGCCAGGAGAAGCCTCAAGTCACGATCCCAGGATGTCTTGCTTCACGACTGTGGCAAAACGGGTGGGTTGTAAAATCGGGTGCGGTCCTGCCATACCTCATTTAATCACTATATAATGAAAGTTCCAGTCCCAGTTGCGGTTTTGGTCTTTGTACTGTTCTTCCAGTTTGTAAATAATCTAAAGTCCTCCTATTTTACCCCACTTACTATACTCAGCAACACAGTATTTGCAGTACAGTCCTTCAAGCTCCTGGGCTCAACGGTCTCTCAGGGCTCAAAATGCACAGATAACATTAGCACCATCATTAAGAAGGCGCATCAGAGGATGGACTTCCTGCGTCAACTCAAGACGTTCAACCTGCCTCAAGAGCTGCTGGTCCAGTTCTACGGAGGAATCACTGAGTCTGTCCTTTGCACGTCTGTCACTGTCTGGTTCGGTGCAGCAACCATGCAGGACAGGTACAGACTCCAACGGACAGTCATGGCTGCAGAGCTAGGCTGCCCTTGATGGAGGACCTGTATATTGAGAGGGTCAAGAGAAGGGCGGAGAAGGTATCTGCAGACCCCTTTCACACTGGACATAATTTGTTAGAACCTCTTCCCTCTGGTACGCGCTACAGGGTATCGCATACCAAAACTTCCAGACGCAAGAACAGCTTTTTCCCCTCTGCCATCCTTCGAATGAATACTTGACTCATATTATATGATCCCTCCTACATGATAGACAGAATTCTAATTCATCCAGAAGTTCTTCCTAATGTGTGTACATACCTGTAAATTCTTCACTTTATAAATACTTCCTTTCTACTGACAGCATGCTTACTGAATAGCTAACATTGTTATGCACCATCTTATATTGTTGTCTATTCATGTGGCAAGGATGCTAAGAGCTGCTGTACCGGAGTCAAACTCCTTGTGCGTCTAACCACGCTTGGCCAATAAAATATCCGAATATGGAAAGAACAGTGGATGCTGTGAAGAAATATCTCTTTCTCTGTTGATGATGGAAGTCTTGATTTAGGTGGAACGGAGCGAATGGAAGTGGGCCAAGAGAAGACCAACCGTACAAAACCTGAGTCGGAATTAGATGGTCTTAAGCCGCTCTGATAAGAGTACGAAACACACTATCAGCGCCTATCAGGTTGAAGGTTCGATGCAGATGCATCATAGGCTTTGGCTTGGTTTTTGGTTCACCAAGTTTGAGGAGGACGAAAAAGAAGGAGATGCCTCACCCTCAGGAACTCGGTCTGTGGCTCATCTTGCACTTCCCCCAGCACCATCTCCATCTGCTTGAGCTGGTCCAGATAACGGGTCATGGTCTTTCGCTCGTTTTGCAAGGCTTCAGTGGCCTGGTGTTGCACCTGCTCAGCCTCCTGGCCCAGAGAAGCCTCCAGAGCTCCCAGGTACGACCGCATTACTCCCAGCTGCTCTGACACTTGGCGTTTGAACCGGGATACCGTTTCCTAGCAATGCAAGGGAAGGACAAGAGAGAACGGTTCGGGTGTCGTACCTGGATAGCTTGTTCCCGGTCTTCAGCATTTCACTCCCACCAGAAGCTCTTCCATTCTGTGTTATTTCCCCTCACTTTTAGATTTATCTTCTATAGCACGATCTCACTTTTGTATTTTTAGCTGTATGCTGGAGAGCTAATAACTTTCCCATCCCATTGCAAAACTGAAATCTTTAGAGAAGCTGATGTAGGAGAAGAGACGGCAGAGCCAAAAAAGGCATCATTAGTGTAGAATCGCTACATAGCCACAAACGCACAAAGCCCAGTCTTCCCTGATTGCCGTTGAGCCTTGTCTGATACCCACAGGTGCTGGACCGTGAGTTGAGTAGGTTCTTGTGTGTAGGCTTCAGTCTACTTTTCAATTAATCAGTTAATTTGAACCTAGGCGTGTGGATCTGGTCTTTTACGCCTGACATTAATCTACTCAACTCACGGTCCAGCACCTGTGAGTGCTAGATAAGGTTCAACGGCAATCAGGGAGGGTGGGACTTTGTGCGTTTGTGGCGACGTCGCGATTCTAGGCAAACCCCTCTTTTCACTCCTCTCCCTGGCTCTTCCATCTCTTCTCCCCCACTGTTTCCTCAGGACAAGTGAGGGCCTTCAAAATCTGAGTATCCTTAATATCCCTTAATTCTTTAATTTTTAGGGTTCAGTAACGATTAAATACTCTTTAGAGCACTGAATAGGTTTTTCTGGGGCCCAATACATGATGAAAAACGTTCCATAGGATTGGAATCAGTCTTTCTAAGACACGTGTACGACCTCCTCGAGGAACATGTCCATGACACGGATTTAATTCGGTTTTATGGTCATTTTCTCTGACCAAGGATTCTGAGAAATGCAGGACTGTTGCAGGTTTTATTATCCCTACATAATATTAAGAAAAGCGCAATTAATCTCGTAAGCTCAGGTCAGCTTAGCTGTGAAATCCTTCGTGAGTCTCTTGCGGTCCTTCTCCCTCCCTACCCACCTGAGCCTCTCACACACGGGCAGACATCCAGGATTTGTACCTCCACTTCTGCTATTTGCCGATTGAGCAGGGCAACCATCTTCTCCTTCCGTATTTGGGCTTCCTGGAGTTGGACCTGCTGCTGAGGAAGCTGTTTCTGCAGTGATGACACGTGGTGGGGAAGGAGGAACAAAATACAGAAATCTCTCAGAACAAGAGCAGAAGAGGATATTCTTCCTCTGGTATGTGACCTGGAACGAACATTCAGTGGGACTGATAATCCCCTGCTCCACCCCAACGGCTCGAGGAGACAATAACTTCATTCATTCATTCATTCATTCATGCAGCTAACATATTTCCCCATCAATTTCCATAAAATGTCATAGTTTGGTAGAATCAATACTTTAAAGCAAAGGCTTTACTCCAGAGGGAGAAAACATGTTTTGCAGGAACGGTAAAGTTTCCCCCTGTCCAGTCGTGTCCGACTCCACGGGGTGGTGCTCATCTCCAGTTCACAGCATTGTCCAAAGATGCTTCCGTGCTCATGTGGCTGGCATGACTATGCGCCGAGGCACACAACAATCTGCGAGCTTTCCCATTGAAGGTGGCACCTGCTTATCTACTTGCACTTTTACATGCTTTCGAACTGCGAGGTTGGCAGGAGCTGGGCAAATCCCTGGAGCCCGCCCCGTTCCTGGGTGGCACTCGAGTTTCAAACTCGGACAGCCGACCTCCTGGCCGACGAGCCCAGCATCGAGGCTCAGTCCTTGGCATCGCTCAGACTGAGAAGATCCTCGCCTGCCATCCCACTCTGGGCTGTCCTTGCAGAGTTGACCTCAGAGAGCTCAGGAGTGCCTCTTGGACTGATACAGAGCGGTCAGAGGAATCGGGAGGACAAGACACCAAGTTCCTGGGGCTTGATTAGATCTCGGCTCCTTACCTTCATCCTCTGGTGGGCCTCAGCAGCAGTAATGATATTGTGGCCCTTGTGCTTGCCTAGGGAGGCACAAACCCCACAGATCACCTGCCGGTCCTGCTCACAGTAGACACTGAGTGGGTCGAGGTGCTCTTCACAGTGATCACGGGGCACCTGGCGGAAGGACTCGACCAAATGCTCCATCTGCTGGTTGATCCGCAGTTGGTCCACCTTCGTGAGGGCTTGGCAGGTGGGACACGAGGGACCGGTCTTGCCCCCGTCCTCCTCGGTGGCCACGCGGGACAAGCAGGCCTGGCAGAAGGTGTGCCCGCACTCTGTCGTCACAGGGGACTGGAAGAGCTTGAGACAGACGGGGCAACTGAGGTCCTGGTGCATGCCCTGCATGAGGCGCTGCTGGGAGCTGGACATGGTGATGACCTGGCAACCAAGAACGACAGCGGGAACTCGGGATTCGATTTGATGAGCTTCCTGCCCCCGTTAAACCAGCAAAGTCCCCTTATTTTCTGGAGTGCAGCCAGCGCCAACCACCGCCAATGTGCATACGGAGCTCGGCTCATGACTCCTCCCTTGGCATTTCCAGGTGCTGTAATTTTTATCAACAGCATGGAAATAGTTTGCCATAGTTTTCTTCCCGGTATTGTTGTTGACTTCCCAGCCTAAAGCCCTGCAATTTCCTCGAGGTTTACCATCCAAGCAGAAGCTCGGAGTGACCCTGCTTAGCTTTTGGAGATGTTGTCTCCGCTACCCCCTACAACAAAAATTACAACAATATGTAGTTGAGCCTCCAGCCACCCTGAGTAATATTTTAGCCCTCTGAAAGTGCAACAGAGAGAGGAGGTTTGGTGCATCGGCTTCCAGAAAGAATTGGGCGATCGGGACTGGTCTGCAGATATGCAGCTGCCCCTGAAAGGACAGGAAAGTCTTGTTTCCAGCACCTCTTTGAGGTTGTCATCTAAGGGTCATCTGGAACTTTGCAAGCCAGATCTGGTAGTCCTGAGTCCGAGTTGCCCTTGTTCCAGACCTTCTCCAAAACTGGATTTCTTCCAGCTTTTGAGATAATGGACCAAAATTTAGAATTATGAAACGACTTTAAAAGGGAGAAGCACATCTCCCATTGCAGCAAGTCATGTTTTTAATACTCTTAAAACTTTTCAAAGGAAGTTTTTAACTTTCTCCTTTCCTTTCAGCACGAGATCTTCTAGCTCCCCCCAGAGCCCAGTTGGCCTGCCTACCACTACTGGTCCTTTTGTACTTTTCCTCCTTAAAAGAGCAGCAACAAGCAAACACAGGTTTATCAGAAGAAAATGAGAACATTTATGAGAGCCGGGGGCCCATATCTTCATCCCAGAACCATAATCCAGAAACAGGCTCTGGATTTCATCCCTCCTGTTAAACTGTCCTCTCTCCATGAGTTGTTCCCGTTGCTTATTTTCAAGAAATATTCATGTGTATCCCACCTTTATTATTTTTTACAAATAACTCAAGCAAACCTATTTAACACAGCTTCCTCCTCCTATTTTCCCCACAGCTCTGTGAAGTGAGTTGGGCTGAAAAAGAGTGACTGCCCCAAGGCCATCCAGCCGGCTTTCATGGCGAAGGCTGGAGTAGAACCCGCAGCCTCCCAGTTTCTAGCCTGGTGCCTTAACCGCTCCCAAATTAGCTCTTGTGTGTAAAATAATATATTATCACAATATAGAGGTTAGCGGGCTGAAACCAACGCTGGGAATGGCTTTTTTGGTCTTCCACCAACCACTCTTTCTCGTGATCCACCTGATTTCTATTGGAGCCAGATTCACAATTCCTTCCCGGGGCTTACGACACTTATTTTTATTTATTTATTAGATTCCTATGCCACCGCCGCCGCAATCTGGAGACTACAGTAACAGTAACCATGAGCTGTAAAATCTGGGAAGCTCCCAGAATGACAGCAGTTCCTAGGTATCTCCACTGTCATCTCTTGACGGCTCAGATATTTTTCAGCCCGGCTACGGCAGCCCTAACCATCTTCGCATCATACTGTGAGGACAGGCGGCTCCAAAAACGTTGCCTGCCGAATCTGTCATAACTCTGAAAGCCCCAGTTGACGTTATCATCCTAGAACTGCCGCCTTCTCTTGCTCCCTCTCGCATCTTTCTTAAGAGATCGTGTGCGTGGCTGGTGGGTCCGTGGTATTATCGGAGCAGCCCGAGCCGAAACCGAACCGTTTCAAGCAGACCCTGCCGAACGTTAATTCTTGGAAGTGATTGCACAGAAGAAAATAGCGACCCTTGATTTATGTTGAAAACGTACGCATCGGCTCTTGATAAAAACTCTTCTCGAAACAACTGATAAAAAGTTGTGATCACACAACACCGCAGCCTTTGGCGCTCAGCCGGGGGACTGTGCTTTCCTCCCTGCTCTTGCAGTCACAGGTCAACTCGCAACTGTTCTGGCCGAGTATTTTTCCTGGCAAGGAGTAAGCTGTGAGCTCTGCTGCGGTCGCCTCCCCTTTGACTGATGGATGGGGCCAGATGGGTTTCCCCCTTGATCTGACGTTCTTCTTGTGGCAAAGGCTGTTGCGCAACCTTTCGGTGGCCATTAAACTGTCGGCCGACCAGCATTTCCCTCCTATCCTGCGCCACATTCAGAAGAGCCCCGATACTCTCCTCCTGTAGCTTATCAGTATCAAGCTAGTTAGAGATGTTTTGGTGCACGCATGTGTTTGGCTCTGCCGGTTGATGTGAGCGCGCGCAGCTTGCAAGGAAAGCTGCCGTAAGGAAAAGCGGCCCTAGAGTTGGAATCAAGTCAAGTTAGGGAGGGAAGGTACGGCCACGGCTCGTGGCGGCTGAAACCAGTGCAAGGTTCCAGCGCAGTGAGCCGAGACGGCCAAGGGCGCTCTTGTTGCGTGGCTCCCACCAGTTCGAAGCAGTCGTCCTCTCCTGGGCGACCTGCAGTTGTTTTGACTTCTAGAGTTCCTTTACAGAGCATCAGACCGGGGAGGTCTGCCTAAAATGAGGGGCCGACTTCTCAAGTGACGTTGCTGTAGGTGTCAAAGCAGAGCTTATTTCGGGTTGATCTCTCGATCCCTCCAAATGCTCCCAAGTCCTTGATCTGTTCATCATTATGAAATGGGCTTATGTGGAAGAGTGCGATGGGACATGGGACCACCACAGTCGTCTTGGCAGATGGGATCACCATGGACGTCTTGTCACACCTCCACCATGTCTGTGATCTGTTAACATGGATTTACCAGACCTCTGGAACATTGATCCAACTATGTCTAAGAATAACTTGTATGACAGGGATAGAGGACGGCCCCAAGAGGGAGTAGGAAGGAGCTCTCTTGGCGTGCCTTGCGCGCTCCCCCCACTCTGCCCCACCAAACATTCAGGTAGCCTATTTTTGGACAAAGGTTTCCAAGTCTTCCAGAAGTCTCATGTTGTAAAATAGCCTGAGATTCACATTCGCAGTGCGGAGCGCTCCCGTACCGTCAACCTGTTACCTTGGCAGTTTGAAAGCTGGTCACAGCCTGTTTCAGGCTCACGCCCGCAATCATGCAAGCCGTCCCATGATATCTTGAGTGTGACAAACAGGAGGGTTTGGTTTGATGTGGTTTGTTTTGTTTTTATCAGCAGATGACAACTTGGTGAGAGGAGAAATAAAACTATGCAAATCCACCAATGGCTCCCCTTAAATGATGCTGCCATAAAGTGGTAAGGACAAGACCACTTGCAACTCACATTACTCTGGCAGGGAAGAGCACAGCTGTCCGAGTCGTGCAAATTATGCCCTGCTTGATTTCCTCCATTTACACAGCCACATGCCCCCTCTGCCTCCCCTCCTCTGGGCTTAAGGTGCCATTCCTCTTCCCAACATGCAAACCTGGATCCTGAGCTCTCCATTGCAGGCCTCATCAGAGCTACTGCCCATTTGCAAAAATGCTTCTAGACTGTCCTTCCTGCATCACAGCTTTCATAATTAGAAGCAGAATACACGGCTCGATTACCGAAGGGCGATTCCCAAGAGTGACGGATAACTATGGAAGCAGAATTAAAACTGTGCCACTGAGAAGAAGTCCCTCCGATGCGCCCAGCTCTCTGGCGTTCGGGAGACAGATTTAATTTGCTTTCATGATGGTCACTTTCTGTAGTGGCTGCTTTTATAGCACAAGGACTGACTGGTCTGGCTTGCCTTAAGTCAGAGAGGAATGTCAAGCCTGCAGAGCAGCTGTCATTGGCGGGGAGGACGGGAAATGCTCTATAAATAGTTCAGAAAGCCATGCCCCGGGACAGCTGGAAATCAGCCCCACGATCTAGAGGGATGCCTGCCTTTCCTTTCTGATCATTTTCAGCAACATAGGAATGCATTTTAATGTCATCTGCATCGACAGTATATGCAGAGATTTGCTGAACTTTCTAGTTCTTTGCACTGCAGGATATTGTACATTCAAACCACAGCATTTACACGAGGGAATCTTCCTTCCTTCCTTCCTTCCCTCCTTCCTTCCTTCCTTCCTCCCTCCCTCCCTCTCTCCCTCCCTCCTTCCTTCCTTCCCTCCTTCCTTCCTTCCTCCCTCCCTCCCTTCCTCCCTCCCTTCCTTCCTTCCCTCCTTCCTTCCCTCCTTCCTTTTCTCAAAGAAAATCAGGGAAACAGACATGGTTGCTCCAAATTTTATCCTATCAAGAACACTGTAAAATAGTTTAGGCTTTAAAATGAGGACAACTTGAAGATCCCCATGAAACTACCTTGTGTAAATGAAGATTGATATCAGGATTTGAACGTATATATAGATAGGATTCAACATTTTAATATTCTATCACAGTCCTTAAACTCAATTTGCCGCATAGGTTGAAATATGTCTTGCAATACTTTTTTTTTTCTATAGTATGTTAATACATAGTACTAATACTTCACAGTTACAGCAGGTATTTATAACTTGTCTCACAAAGGGAATTTTGTGCCATGCAGAATATTGTACGTAAGTCAAAATCTAGTCACTGAAATGTTGTCTGCCATGCCGTTGATTGAAAAGGACTCTCACGGTCTTTTCGGACACTCTGTCTGGTTAAAAACTCAGTTTAAAAAGAAAGAAAATTGCAACCCATTTTATGTCCAATTGATATCCAAATGGGAGTCCTTACCCACAAACATAACACATTATTTATTAATGTATTATAGAAATACTACAATAATTTCTGACAGTCTGCCTTCCTAATGTTCTAGTTTTTACAATATATTGGTCAACAAGCTTTGACTTGAGTTACAGTGAACATCAAGGTATAGACAATCTTGGCATAATGAAAAAAAACTAACCCTCCATTCGGGATTTGAAAATAATTTGGGTTGTGACATACTATATATAATTATGATTTACCTACACTTGCATTATGTTGAGCCTCATCATACCCATCTCAGCTTAACTGAGCTAAAATGCAATTTAAACAGAAATAAAATGAGAGGCCAGTGAATTTTACTTTGTATAGTTAAGGAAAAACCCTATGGAACTCAAAGTGTTGTAACACAAGCCACACAACTAACTGGTTCACACATTTTCCTAATCCAAGTTTTGTTGGCCAAGATACAATTGACCAGATTTGAATATCATAATAAACTATGGTCTGTTGATTAAGACAGGTCTGGCTTGATTTCAACATCCTGCAAACCATGAATTAATTATAAAAGTTGGATTTGATACAGCACTGAGTCAAAATAAATCACATTCTAATTTAGCATCACCTCTGAGCTGACGCCCCAGAAATATGCCAATCAGATCGGACCATTCTGCCTCCAATACATGAAGTCAATCCTTTACCTACTTATCTAATATTTACATATAAATATGTTTAGATATCTTATACTATCTCTACAACTTCACAAAATTAAGGTACCAACAAAACTTCTGATCGAACATCAGACCCAAGTTAAGTTAACCCAACTGCAGAATAGTTCATATGGTCAAACCATAACATTAGTACTTAAAGGCAAGTGGCCAATTGGATGGACTATCAATGAGAGAAAGATGGAAGAGCTGTACAGTGTCTTTTGATTCAACATGTGAGGTACATTCCCATTTGGAAGGCCCCCCAAGTTTCTCCCTGCTTCATTGCAAGCGACAGCAATCACTCCAGCTTGGGAGCTTGTCATTGCTGTGCCCCAAAAGTATGGCATGCATGTTTATAACAGAAACGAGCTAGACATTCGGCAATAGGCTTCACAGAGATTAGAAAATAGAAAATAGAGATTGCTCTCTGAAAAAGAACAGACCAACTGCTTGTTACTGCTCTTCTTAATGGACTTTCCTCTTATCTGCTCTACTGGACTGTTTAACAGAAGCAATTCTCTGCAAAATTTGCTGTCTTTGCTATCCTCCTTGCTATCTTTGCTTTAAGTATTCATAGAAGGTGCATTTTTATTTTATTTTTTAAATTTAGCCTTCAGGTCACCCTCTATCCCTGGCAACAACATGGACAAATCCCTGAAGTTTTCTAGACAACATTTTTCGGAAGGAATTTGCCACTGCTGCCTTTTTCCTAGAGAGAAAGTGAGAGAGGCATAGAGGTCACCCAACCATCTTTGTGCTCAACAAAGGATGAGAATGCAGGGCCAGGTCCTTACCATAAGACAAAAATGGCTCACTGAAAATGATAGGAAGGAAGGAAGGGAGAGGAGAGGAGAGGAGAGGAGAGGAGAGGAGAGGAGAAAAAAGAAAAGATTCTTACTAGAGTAGAAGATGATTCAAGGGAAAGCAAGTTGCCAGACTGAAAGATCAGTGACCATCCCAGGACAGATGCAGAAGGCAAGTGAATGGTTCTTGGTCCCACCCCAGGTCTTCCTATATATAGCCCAATGATGCATCATAGTTCTTGGAAAAGTCTGGAGTGGCATCCAATTTTCTATGTGCATCTCTGGATGGTAGGACGTAGAGATAAGGTCATTTTTTTTAGCCCACCAGACATGCTACTAGAACACTTGGGGTTTGGGGTGCAGCCTTCTATTACGTTCTTAGGAGACCTCTAATATGAACATTAATCTTTGTATTGTGAAAATCCTGACTCCGTTCCACTGGGTGACAGCCTTTGCATTTTTGAGTACTTGAAGCAGCTGGGGGAGGAAGCTCTGCGGTGTCTTATTTCCCAGCCAATGATATTGGCAGAGGAACATAACTAGACGTGGGAGGAGGGGGAAAAACTGGATAAAATTGAGTAGGTGGCCAAGGATGGGATGAGCACCTCATCTAGCTGGCAGATGAGTGGATCTGGCTTACAAGAACTCATGAAGAGGGGGACTCACACTAGTGCATGACTGAAGACTGAACCCTCACCTATAGGGATGGGGTGTAGGCCAGGCCCTGGGAATGAAGGGATGAATGTACCATTTGGAGAGGAGTTTCAGGGGGAAAAAATATTCAGTCCTGAGGAAGAAGAAGCAAGAGAAAGAAACTCAAAATATCCCTGCTTTGATTCTGTTTCGGTATAGGATGCGGTCGCGAGAAACTTTGACCGGCTTTCTGAATTCAGTTTATCACCTTGACAGGCAACTGGAACTAGAGCCAGAGGATGGGAGAAATTATTTTATCTGGTACTTGGGTGTCTCATCTCTTTTTTCCCACTTTAAAACAGTGCCATCTTTCCTTTTTTAGGATTCGGATAATCATCCGCTTATCCCGGTGACTGTGGATTAATACACAGTCAGCTTTATTGATTATCGACGATCAGTTTATGCTGCTGCATCATGTGCTGCTTCGGTTGGTGAGAGCTGCTCCTGCACCTCAGCTGCTGAGAGGAAGAAGCAGTTTCAAAAGGAAATCACTTTCCAGTAGCGGGGGCTGAATCGGGACCCGGTTCCTAACCATCAGCACCACCGATGGGGCAAGTAGTAGAAAGCACATGAGACTTCTGGGAGTTGTTGTATCACAATCTCACGAGCAACCGCTTGAATAATTAGAGAGCACGGGTCTTAGGGACACAGGTTGCATAATCCAGTTGATCAAACCATGTTTTTTTGGGTAAATCGCAGGGCCCGGTTCACACAAACTACTAAAGTGGGAACTCTGGTTTCTGCACTACCATGGCTGTCTTTATACCAACCGCATCACTCTGATGCTTCATTTTCCAACTTGGCAAGAAAGTTTCACTGTCCATTTAGAGGATCCTACAGCAGCATCTAGTGGCTAACTGATAATGCCAAAAAGAAATGGGGTTTCCTGAGCTGCGCATCTTATTTTCTCTTCTCTGCTGGCAGGCAAGGAGCGTTTATGGGAGGGTGACCTCAAGCAAGAGGGGGCCTGTGGCGCAAGCGGTTGAGGCGCTGGGCTTGTTGGCCGGAAGGTCAGCGGCTCGAGTTCGAGACCCAGCAGCCGCCGTGTTACGGGGTGAGCTCCCATTCCTGCCCCAGCTCCTGCCAACCTCGCAGTTCAAAAGCAGGTGAAGATGCAAGTAGAGAAATAGGTACCACCTTGGTGGGAAGGTAACAGCATTGCGTGCACCTGTGGTGTATAGTCATGCCAACCACATGGCCACGGAAGCATCTTTGGACACGCTGGCTCCTTGGCTCGGAAATGGAGATGAGCACCACCCCTGGAGTCGGCCACGAAACCTTTACTTTAACATAAAGTCAGTTGCAGGTGAACTACAGGTACGAACATCTGGCTGTCTCCGAACTGAACACTTTAACAATAACAAACGAACCTAAAAACCGCGAGAAGAACAATATCCGCTTACTGGTCCTCCTCGATTTACGACCAGCCGTTGAAGCAACGATCTGAAGTTCCAGCCTACCTGGGAGATACTTACGACCCAGGTTCAAAGCTCTGACACTCACATCCGCGGTCACACGGCTGCGCTTTGGGCGCTCGGCAGCCGGGTCGCATCTGCAGCTCTTTGCAGCGTCCTGCAGTCACGTGACTGTGTTTTGCGATGATTTTGCCAAAAACCAGCATTGGCTTCGGCTTTTGGCAACGCTGCGTCCACGGCGAACCACTGGTTCGCTTAACAACTGCAACTTCGCTGTACAACAACAGTGATTCGCTTTACAACTGCGACAAAAAAGTCGTGAAATTGGGTCAGCCGTGTGACCGGCCCCTTTCATGTCAGTCATGAATTACGACCTTGACGGAGAAGCTCCGTTATGGCCATTACCCAAAAACTACCCGTAATACAATATTTTTAGAGTTTAGGAACCTCCCATTGTCGTGGGAACATTATTCCCGTTTTCCCAGCCAGGTTGGTAGATTGGGTGAGTGCCTGCTGCTCATTCACAGGATTGGCGCACCAGCCTGGAACGTGCAGCCGAGGGCCAGAACAGATGTTGCTCTCCTTTTGCGCCACCTGGATTTCTAGCAGTGGCGTGGGATAATGCCTTCCTGCAGATCACATGAATGCATCCGACAGCTGGGTGAGGACTCCCTCCGGAGGCGGAAATCTCACCCCACGTTCCCCATGCTTCAGGGCGCCTCCAACAAAATGGCCTAAAGTTTAATGCAAGGAGCTCAGCCTGAAATATCACCATCCTAACTTGGTTTCCAAACTTTGTTTTAGAACAAATAGACTGACATATTAGAGAGCCAGTTTGGTCTAGTGGTTCAGATAACTGGCTGGAAACTGGGAGGTCGTAAGTCCTGGTCCTGCCTTAGGCATGGACGTCGGCTGGGTGACGTTGGGCCAGTCACCTCACAAGGTTGCTGTTGTGGGGAAAACAGGAGGATTCAGATACTTTACCAAAGGAATTTGACTCCGGTTCAGCAGTTCTCAGTAGATGAAGTAATAAGACAAACAAATAAATGAAATTACGTATTCAACAGAAAGGGCGCGCCCGAAGCATGCAGCCAGCAGAAAAGGAACATAGCAAAATGTAGAACTGGAACCACGATCTATTGCTAAGTATGTGTACACTTTAGACAGTACCTCTGGGTTAATTTAGAGTTCTTTGCACTTTGTGTCCTGTCGTATAGCATGAGGCAAGCGTTCAGCTGAATGAGGGCACGGGGAGAAAAACTGTCCCTGTGTCTGTTTGTTTTGGTGCGCAAGACCCTGTAGTGCTATCCAGAGGGACGAGGTTCAGACAAATGATATCCAGGGTGAGAGGGGTCTGCAAAGGAGGAGGCTGTGTTAAATATGTTAACCGCCTTGAGTTGTGTGTAAAAATAATAAAATAAATAAATCCACCTCACAAACAATTATAGGTGGTCCTTGACTTGCAACAACAACTGGTTGCTAAGTGATGTAGTCATTAAGAGAATCATCACGTGACCAGATCCAACTTTATAACCATTTTACCACAGTTGCTAAGTAAATCATGCGGTCTTTAAGCAAATCCAGCTTCCCCCGTTGACTTTGCTTGTGGGAGAAGATCATAAATCAGCTGAAAAGATCATAAATCGCGATCACATGAGTGTAGGACAAGTGGCCAAATTGTGATCCAATGACCACAGGGGTCACAGGAGTTACTGTCGTAGCTCCAAACTGTTGTTAAATGAATGGCTGTACATTGAGGACTACCTTAGCCCGCGACAAATAGAACAACGCTAGCACTAGGTAGACACTTTGCAGAATTAGATTAGTTTTAGACCAGATCCGCACCAAAGGTGGTGTTTGGGCAGGGCAGGATGGCATTCCTCCGTGCCCAAGATCCAAAGAAGAGACCCATTCTGCACCTGCCAGACCCCCAAAGCCGTAGAAAGCATGCATTGGACCCTTTGGCTCCTGGCACCAGAATCTTCTGGGATATCACTCCACTGGGACTCAGGAGGCGTGATTTTTCTATCACCTTTTCAGCTGAAATGTGGACTGGGGAAACTTTCGCAATTTAGGGCCACTTCTCCTAAGCTCACTCAAAAGGATGTCCATCCAGGGGAGATTTGCACTCCCATGTCAGGACCCCCTCAATCAATTCCTCATCATGCTCGACCACGATATCTGGTCTTGCGTCTCCAGCACAGCCTGGCTTTGTGCCAAGAGTCTGTCCAGTGGGTAGAAATTTGTAAGTGAACCTCAATGGGGGAATTCGGTTGGTTGTCAGAACCATGTGAAATACTTCCCATGTATAACCTCGGGGGCATGGGGACCCATCGTTTCTGTTTGCTGTGCAGTACTGTGAGGATTACTTGAGAAATAAATGTATTCCCTATATATATAAAATGCCAAAATCATTCCGCAAGTGCCTCTAAATCACTCCATTTCCCCGCCGGTCATTCGGAGCAAAAGAAAGAATGGGGCAAGGATAAGACCCCTTATTGCAATGGTCACCTAAGCTAGCTGAAAGACGACAACCAACCAAGGGAGAAAGGATTAAATCAAAAGGGTAAAACCTTCAGGGCAAAGATTTCTCAACTCGCTGGAAATGAGAAGCTTCCTGAGTACATACAAAATTAACATGCAAACACCAAGATAATCGGTGAAATAGATTTAATAATCTGTTTTCTGTTTCTTGGGCTTTGGAATCAAGTCATCCTGCAACCTGACCAATGGTTTGCTGTCCTCACCCAGTCTATACTCACCCAGTCAATGCTTAATAATAGAACCTCCCTCCAGGAGAGAAGGTTTGCACACCCCGTGTGTGGAAATAAGATTTTGCTTTCCTGAAAATGCCAGAATGCATCAATGTGGAATCTGAAAGGGCACCCAGTAACAAACTGGACTCTACTGGGCATAGATGTATAGTGAGTGTATATGTAATAGGGCTCTGGCTCCCCCACAGTAATGACAGATCCAGTAGACTTCGACAGGATGAGAACTGTAGTCTTTTCAGAAGCAGTTCTCCAGACTACTGAGAATCACAGCACTGGTTGTATGGTTGTCTAATCTCCTGCATTCTCTCTCTTCCCTTTACCTTTATACACAAGATTAATCTCATCCAAGCAAGTATGATGCAAATTGGCAAACCATAAATTTCCCTAGATTTGGACCCAGGAAAATTTATTTTTTTAACAGTACTTTGTGGGTGGTTTGTGTAGACTACACAATTTGTGAGTGGTGATGCTTGAAGCCACTCTCAGCCCAGGACAATGCGAAATACTTTGGAATGCATGGTTTACTCCAAACTGGATATAAGAATTTGGTTGTAGTTCCAGGATCTACCCTAGCTGCAGTGACCATATGTCCTTTATTATAAAGGACAGTCCTTTATTTCAGAAAGCTATTCTTTAGATTTATTTTTCAAAAACTCATTTCTGTCCTTTTTTTTTGCTCATTTTTACCATACAATGCACATTCTGATAGCGCACATCCTTTTTCGTACTTGCTTCTTATAACTTCGTATCCATCCGCTAATGCTGTTTAGATATTTTTATTAAAAAATGTGTTTTTGTGAAGCGTTCCTGGGTTTTGCACATGAGTTCTCCTTTCCAAAGGAAAGTTATCTCAGAAGGATCAGACACTTTCATTTCCCATGGTTTGTTTTTCAACTTGAAATCCAACAAGACACAGCAGATGACCAGCAGAAAATATGCTTATTCAACTCGTGGTGGTAAAGTAACATTCGGTGGCAACGCACTGCTCCATCTCCATTTGCATGGTTCTTTTATTTAAAAATTTAGCCAATCATCAACAATACAAAGAAATGTATTAGCTTATTACTTAATTAGTAACAGATAAGATAAAGAAATATTTAAAGTAGTAAGAGTACATACTTTTTTAGCGGAGCTTATCAGTAGTTTTGATCAGTGATGACACTTCTACCGTCCCCCCAGAAGCAGCATGATGTTGTAGTCCCACCCCAGAAGCCAGGCCTCCCTCTCCTCCACTGTCTCCCAGAGCTTGCCCAAACCCATGCCCATCACGCTGACTATGCTGTCCAACCACCTCACCCTCTGCTGCCCCTCCTCCTTTTGCCTTCAATCTTTCCCAGCTTCACGGTCTTTTCCAACGAGTCCTCTCTTTGCATAATGTGGCCAAAGCATTTGGGCTTCGGCTTCAGTATCTGTCCTTCCAATGAGCAATCTGGTTTGATTTCCTGTAGGATGGATGTACTTAACCCAAACCAGGGATGGTCAGCATTTAATCAAAATAGGAAGCAATGAGATATATCCTGCTCTTTCTGAAAAAAATACTGTAAACATGTGAGTGCCTGTCTGATGCCAGAAATTAGGAATTTCGTATCCTCCTTTATTTTCTAGACATTTTACACATGACTTCCTGCTTCCACAGGACTTTCTGCAGCTGTGTTTTACTATTTGTAAAGCTGAAAAAAGTCTCTTTCACCAAAAATACATGTGAGCATGCCCCTTTCTCAAAAAAATGTCCAACCCAATAGCAAAGTCAGGAAAAAAGGAATGGGGGGAGCACAGGAAAGGTGATCTGTAACAAGTATCTGCAATCAAAGAAGTTATTATGAATAAAATAGTGAGCCTGACTTGGGGCTTAAATGTAACATTTAAAGAAATGGCTTTGTAAGGTGAGTATGTTTGTGGCAGGCATGGTCCTAGGGCATGTCCATGCTTGTCAGAGCTTGGAGCAGCACATGTGTGCATTCTGCACATGCATGTTTGTGACAAGTTTGCTCAGAGAATGTTCAGACTTGGAAGAGTGGTATTGTATGCAAGACCAGTTAACAGGCCAACTACAGGCAGCCATGAAATTCAAAGGTTTAACCTCTGGTCTGCATTTAGGAATAATATGGCACCTTCACCCTCCAAAGAAGAGCTTAATAAAGGTGCTATGATAGAGTCTGATGTTGATTTGTTTGATGTAAAATTGATTCCCGAACCAGCAAAGAGTGGCTGCAGAGTTTAAAAAGGAGCTAAGCTATTAACAATAGCTTAACAATGTTAATGAGAATGGACCTAATATGATGTTAAAACCCTGCTACTGCCATTTCTGCCAGGTGTCTAGGGGTGAGTCCAAATGATGCATTATAAATTCAGTATTTTCATAAGTTGAAACCATCACTGTAAACTGTGTTATTTCTTCTTTAGAAATGACAGTACTTGAAGATGTTGCTCTCATGAAAACATTGAAGGCCTGTATTCCTTGGACTGCAAGGAGATCAAACCAGCCAATCCTAAAGGAAATCAAACCCTACTGTTCATTACGAGGACAGATACTGAAGCTGAAACTCAAATACTTTGGCCACCTAATGTGAAGAGAGGACGCACTGGAAAAGACCTAATGCTGGGAAAGATTGGAGGCAAAAGGAGAAGGATAAAGATGCTTTCATGTTCTGAGTTTTGTCTATTCCTGCAGAGACTCTGGAGGTTTCCAGAGAGTCTCATAGAGTTCAGACATGTAATTTGTGCAACTCCTGAATTCTTCAGGGAGAGAGGCCAGTGAGTGAGTAGCGCATAGTTTGGCATCACATTGCATCTTCATATGTATGGAGGCTACAACAGAGATATCTAAACTGGGTCTATCTGTAAATACTAATAAATACATTATCTTCTTCCCTGGCCATACAGGAGGGGATAACAGGTGTCGTTTAACAAAGGCTGCATAAAGAAACTTTAATGTACCCCAATTCTTTATGTGAAAATTAAACCACCAGCTTGGAACTTCCATACACTTTGAGCAATTCATTACAAAATATAAAAATCTGGGGGGGGGAAATCATGCAAACAACAATTGCTTTCTTGGCATAATAAATGGCTTTAAAAACAGTCTTATAGCACTATAAAATGAGCTATTTTATGGAGCTATAGGTTTTGTAATCAAGCAGAAAAAAAATACCCTAATCAAGGAACTACCAAGAAGAAAACCGCACCCTGCCGGCGCTGGCAGGACAAGCTAATATGTAGAAACTGGGAGCAAATCTTACATCCGCTAGCAACGATGTCATCTCCTAATTTGGTAACGAAACAAGCAAACCACCAAACTCAGAGAGCGCCAAGTAAAGTCTAAAAAAAAGAAAACGCTAAATCCTGCTCTTAGAAACACGTCAGCTCATCATCCAGCCCAACCGATATGACACGTATCTTTCAGTAAGAGCACGTACTCTTTTTAGCGGAGCTTATCAGTGGTTTTGATCAGCGGCAACGCTTCTGCCCCCCCCCCCCGAAGTAGCAGGATATCGTAGTCCCTCCCCAGAATTGATTTGTCTAAACCTGTAAGGGAGCGTGGATTGACGCATGGTGAAGATGATGGCATAGCCCCTTTCCAAGAAATCATTCCGATCGGTCCAAAGTCGCGGGAGGGCGTTGACTGGCATGTGCTGAATGTGCACGTCAACGTGCGGCCCCTCCACGTATGATAAAGACAGCTTGTTGAATATCTTCTGGGTTCAAGTCACGCCCTCAACTGCCGCACAGCAGTCAAGTGCGGAATTCCAGTTTCCTCTCTCAGCGCGGCTATCCGCTCAAACTGCGCTGGATAAAATGAACCAGCGTTGGGCTGGGCCAACAGAGGATGAGGATTTGTTGTTTCTTGGTATTTATAGATGAAAGAAGTTAGATTTCCCTCTTGTAGCCCCCATACGTACGAAGGTGCAGCGCGGTGCCAAACAACCTACTCGCTGGCCTCTCTCGGTCCCTGAAGAATTCAGGGGTTGCCCGAAGCGCACATCTGAATCGTTGACCCTGCGAGACCCTGCGGAAGTCTCCACGCCAAGAGACAAAGCCCGGACGCGCGGGGCTTTTCGCGGAGCGAGAAGTGAAAGCAACGCCCGGCTCCCGGTGCCTCCCACCGCGAAACTTTCTGGCTTTGCGCCGCTTTTCTTTCTTGCGAAGGGGCCTCCCGGTTTGGCGCAAGAAACGCGATGGAGAAGAGCGTCCGCTGCCGCCTCAGCGACGTCCTGGAGGACTTGACGGAGGACGAGCTCCGGAGGTTCAAGGCGCACCTCCACGAGTTCCGAGTCAGGCCGGGCTACAACAACATCCCCAGAGGGCGGCTGCAGAAGGCGGATGCGCTGGACGTGACCGACCTCCTGGTCAGTTACTACAGCGAGGGTTACGCCCTGGAGGTGGCAGCCGCGGTGCTGGCAGCCAGCAACTGCAAGCCCCAAGCGCGGAGACTTCTCCGGGACGCCGAGAAAGGTAGGGCGTGGAGGAACGGGCCCGGGCTAGGGCCCCGCCAGCTAGGAAACCCGGCGGGGTCGGGCCTTGGTTCTCAGCCCAGGCTCTTTCGGGGAGTCGAGGCTCGCTGAGCTTGGAGGTCCTCAGCTGTGGGGAGGTCGGGTCAGTTCACCTTCCAGGGACCCAGCTGATGGGAAAAAACTCTTTCAGGTTCTGCAGAAATTCCTCCCCAGAATTTCCACCCAGCCCATTCAACTTGGCCAGGTTGGGGCAGAGGCTAACCTTTGAAACTGCAAATATAATCTCTGTGGCCGCCCAACTTAACTAAGGCAAACCAAGGCAATTCGGGGTAGTTCACAGCAAATTCAATCAAAGTTAACAAAGAGAACCCAAAACCACAGTGCAGAAACCGATAAATAGTTGTGAAGCGATAACACAGAAGTCCCAGCCCAAAGTGAATCAATGCCAATCATCCAATCAGAGTTTTTACACATCAGGACCCCAAAGGCCCAGGGAAAGAACCAGGTACTGTTATGATCTCTCCCAGCTGCTTCACATATGTGTTAAAAAGGAGAGGGTAGAGGCCTGAGCCCCCTGCAAATCGGGGCCTGGACCATCTGGGGTTAAATCATTCCACCTCACCAACATCATCTGGAACCGACATGGAGGATGGAGGAGAACCACTGCAAAACAGTGCCCCTCCTTCATCGCTTACATCAGTTCACAAAAATATAATGGGCCATGGTATGGAAGGCAGCCGAGAGATTAAGGAGCAAAGAATAAATGCACTACCCCCATCCCAAGCCCACCAAACATCATCCAATGATGTGATCAAAACTGTCTGAGTATGAAGACCCAGTCTGAAGCCTCATTGAAAGGGCTATAGATAACCTACTTCTTCCAGGATCCCCTGTAGGGTGACATCTTCTTAACAACCTTCTCATAAAATGAAAGGCTGGCAACTGATTGAAAGCTGAGCAGATCAGGAGGATCCAGCAATGGCTTCTTGCAGAGGGGATGGACCGCTGCCTCTTTAAGACCTGGTGAAACAGCCTCCTCTCTCAAGGAAACAGAAATCATTGCATAGATTCATCTACCTGTCCCCTCCCTGGACACCTTAACTAACCAAGACCTGAATGGGTCTTAAACACAGGGAGGTGCATCCACAGCACCGGGGACTTGTCTACTTCCTCAGGACTAAAAGGCTCAAACACAGGAGAGATCAGGTTGCCCTGACCAGAGCCACTGGTCAACACCCAGAGCAAAGAAATAAGCATGTTTTGCTGTTTTATCACCACAATGATAAAGGCTCTTACCTGTACCTGATCAGACTTGCTCCTTGTTTTCCTCCAGTAGCACTTTAGACAATGCTTCATCCTCTGGAGGTCATCTAAAAACCAGGGAGCAGAGCACAGAGAGAGTCTGCATAAATGCCATCCAGTCTAAAGCTACCAACGCAGCTTCACTGTAGGCTGAGGCGAAGGATTCAGTCAAAGCTGTACCAGAGCCTCAGGTATAATCCCAAGCTGAAGCCCAATAAGGTCCCTCTAGCTGATCATGCTGTGTAGGTCCATCTTCCTTGTAGAATTCACTTGCTGTCACCTTCTTCCATATTTTTTCCAGCTCCTCTTCTTGAGATGATCTATGCTTATGTGCTCTTTTAGATAATGCGTATTGCCCATTTATTGCTAGTTTCACACAGTAAACAGTTATTTTTCTTCCAGGTGCCTGCAGTCTTGTTCAGAGCCCCATATCCAATTCCAGCACTAACTCCAGAAAAGCTGGTGAGTTCTTTAACATCTCCCTCCATAGTTAGAAATCAGCCTGCATCACTGTTTATCTGACAGATTCTCTCACCTGAACCACATGTATCCAGAATAAATTAAAGTGAAACTTCAGTTTTATGCCAATCTGATTTCTCCCTAAAACTCCAAAGAATTGTCAGCAGATGATATAGAACCCTGGTAAAACACAACCTATTTGCTTATATAGATAATATGCAATGAGGCATTTTATCTTCAAGAACCAGTCTGGGACATTATCTCTTCCCCTCTGTTGAAGTAGAAGCCAGATGTGAAAAGTGTGATTGTGTCACTCATATTATTTTATAAACACTTTTTTCATCTTTTAGCTTTCACCTCATACCTTGGATTTAAATTTTTTCAAAGTTGTTTGTATAGCATAGTACAAGCTTGGCTTGGCAACATTGAGCCTGCAACAACCAAGATATTTTTAATTTCCAAAGCAGTATTCATAGACCCCCATATTTAATTTAAAATTGTTTTTGAAAAAGTAAATACTTGCAACCTAGTGATTTATGGAAGTCTGTGTACAATCTCCCCTGGAGAGTGATGAGACTTCTGGTTCCTAATGTAGCATGCATTTGTTTTTTAACAAATGTTCTCCTGATTGTCAAGCTGTGCCTTGTGAAAAAAGGAAGCCATCAGAACGTTGTGAAGAGGAACAACATACTTCACAGCATTCTTATCATTATTATTTACAGGGTATGTAGATTTTATGTCGAAATAAAGGACATGACACAGGGAATCTTGATTTCAGTTAAGAATGTATACTCTTAAAGAGTTTCCTATCACACAACTACAGTTCCAAGGCTTCCACTAAGAAAGTTGTTGCTGTACTAGTGTAAGTTTCTAGTTTTAGCGTATCCCTAATTCTCTTTCTCTCCTCTCCTCATTTCTTTAGAGCTTCAGGCCCCAGAAATGCATTTTATTGAACGTCATCGAGAGGCACTCATTCAGAGAACGACCACAATGGGAGGAATTCTGGATCAGCTGTATGGAGATGTCCTGAACGATGAGCAATATCAAAAAATCATCTCAAAGGAAACAAGCCAGGATCAAATGAGGGAGCTCTACAAGCTGCTGCCTAGCTGGAATACTTCTTGCAAGGATCTGCTCTATGAAGTTTTGAAGGAGAAAAACAAGTTCCTCATTGATGATCTTGAAAGGCAGTGAGGCAATGGAAGTGAAATAGGGCATACAATATCCAGTTCCATATATCACAGGAATCCCATAGAACTACGTAATATCTGCACGTATAGGTTATGCTTACCAGTAATTTGCTTTACGAGCATCATGATTTACAATTGAAGTTGTAGACTCAATTACAGTCATAAGTTGAGGATTATCTGCAAAGGCGACTGCATTTGAACGAAAGATACTAGAACAGGACAGATACTAGAACAGATACTAGATACTAGAACAGATAAAAGATAAAAGATACTAGAACAGGACAGAACACAAATAATCATCACTCCCTTTAAATAGCTCATTATCCTTTTCCTTTCTGTGGGCAACACTTCCAGAGCCTGGACAGAAAAGCTTCAGTGACAGCCCCATTCAGTCTCCAATGCTTATCCAGAAAGTAAATCAATCCTTGAATGTAAACTACCAAGAGTTATGTAAGTAAATAGGCAGTGGAGAAATTTAATAAATTATTTTAAAAGTGGACAGGATAGATGGAGGGAGGAATCAACTTGTGAATCAAAATAATTATTTTTTTAATATAGGTTTTATTCTGAGCATTTCCACTTCATAGATCGCATCCACATTCCTCTTTGCCTTGCCTATACGTAGTGTCTGATTGCATTCCAATCACACTGCCGTGTACTCAAAGACATTTAAGCATTTATGCAAAAATAACAAGTGTGGTCTAGATGTTATGGACTGTAATTCCCCCAGTCCCTTATCAGTGGCCATGTTACAGCTGGGGTAACGAAAGCCCATATCTGGAGCCCACCAAGCTTCCTATCTCTTCTTTAAAATAATTGGTTCTAGCCTCCATTGTGAGGCCAAAGATAAGGAGGCTATAGAGAAGTGTTTCCCAACTTCAGCAGCTATAAGATGTGTGGACTTCGACCCCCAGAACTCCGCACCCAACCGGGAAGTTGAAATCCATACACCTTAAACATGTTCAGGTTGAGAAACACTGCTATGTGTTTCCATGCAAACAAGGTGATCTTGACAGAAATATGTGGAAGCTATTGCCTAGCAAAAGTGGCTGAAGTGTTTTTTTAAGTCCAGATAACATTCAGAAGGAACTCAGACAGATACCCCCTTAATTCGCTGGAGAGGAGGGGGAGGAAGCATAGCATCATCAGAAGACTTCGTTATTATAGCCAATCTCAAAGTAGTTTTAACCTTTCCTGTAGAATTAATTTCTTGGTCTGGTCCATGTAATGAGGCTGGCGGAAGCCCATGAAATAATTATCCAACTGCCCAGATTCCAAACATTACTGAACTGGTAGTCCAAAAGCTAGTCCATGTCATTCCTGATGTGGTCTGAGTATCATGTATAAAATGTGTTGTATTTTTAAAATCAAGATGGTCCCAGTACTTTTGCTATTTCAGAAGACACACCATGAAAGAAAGGATAGAAAAAGAAAAACAGCAAATAAAAAAAAAATTCTTAAAAATTACCAGTTCTTATATTTCAGGGGAGAAAAAAAACAGGCCAGCTTATTTCACAGCTAACCAATGTAGGGAAAAGTGGGACCAAAAGGCTGTGACTTTCAGTGGAGCAGTGAGTGATCCCAATCTTTGTTTTAATATTTGCATAATTGCCTTTTATTATCAGACAATCTTGCCTAAATTCCCAATTGACACAGAGATGTCTATTTTTTCATTATGAAATAAAACATGTTCTAATTATGTGTTACTTTGTTATTTAAAAAAACAGAATGAGACTGAAACAGAATTGCAAGCAAATGAACTCTTCTGGAATGTTTTAGTTAAAGCTCAAGAACTTTGGCTGCATAATGCGAAGAGAGGACTCACTGGAAAAGGCTGTGATACTGGGAAAGATTGAAGGGAAAAGGCGAAGGGGACAGGAGAGGATGAGATGGTTGGACAGCATCATCAGTGTGATGAGTGTGGGTTTGGGCAGACTCCAGGAGGCAGTGCAGGACAGGGAGGCCTGGCGTGCTGTGGTCAGTAGGGTTGCGAAGAGTCGGACATGACTGTGTGACTGAACACCTGTGTACACCTTCCTCCACTCTTATATGTCACCGTTCTTAAAATATGTGTTTGCCACTGCCATTTCCATTCTTTTTGCAAAATCCACTATCCTCTGCCCTTCTGAATTTCTCTCTCTGACCCTTCACTGACATGTCCACTGAAGTCTGCTCCAATCACTACTCTCTCTTCTCTGGGTATGCATACCACCACTTTGTCCAACTTACTCCAAAATTCT
>JANHZU010005786.1:67468-82329 GCA_032468055.1 Acrochordus granulatus | reverse complement strand
AACAACCACTTGGCAACGGCCAACTCTGGAATCTGTCCGTAATTATGAGCAATGGCAGCTTCAGCGCAGCCAACTTCAAGGAGCAATGCAGCAATTTAACCAAAGGTTTATATATGGGGTAAGAACATTGAAGAGTAGGTTGCAAATCAAATCTAAAGGATGCACTGGCAAAACACCATCTAATGAAAATTAAGAACTGAGAAAGCACTATTATATTGATCATATATCTAATGAGAATCCTTTAAGTCTCCAAAAACAAAGAACAACAGTAAAATTTAAATGTGATAATTTGCTTGATGTACATGGAAATTACTATATTTTCTCAAAATATTTCATTTAAAAATATTCAGCCCAAATGTTGTACATACATATTACAAATGTAAAAAAATAAAAATATATTATTTTTAAAAAATCTGTATGTTAATAATATAACTTTGAGCTACAGCAAATAATTCCCTCTCTTGCTAGAAGGCTGGTCAGTAGAGTGGGAAGGTAATCAGTTTTGCTGAAACTCTACTATCTGGTTTACTGTTAACCTTTTACAGAATGGTACAGGCAAGAGGGAAAAATATCTACTTCCCAGTCCCATTGATGGAAGCCACCACCGAATCCTTCTTTTACAGTACTGGAAGACTACTTCTGCTTACAATATTATGAATAATTATTTATTTCAGAGAATTATGACCAAGATATTTCATCTATGCCTTTCTTGGAACAATACAAGTAATATTTAGTCTAGTATAGAGATTATGAGCATAACTTCTTCAAGAGAGAGACTCAGATTGGCAATGTTTCATTGGATTTGCAGAATTTCACCAGAAATTTCATTCTTATTTTGTAAACTACCCCTTGAATCCTGGTACTTCTCCTATTGCAATAATTTTGTTTATAAAGACACCTAAAGATTGCCATGATGAATTTCTTACCTCCTGCTATATAATCATAACCAGCTTTGGGGCCTTTTAACTCTTAATAAACACATAACCTAAAATTTACTGTCTCGAAAGGGAAATCTTGCTTAAAAATGATATAACTATAGCACAGATTTTAGATAAGCACTGAGACATTTTAATCACTGGCTGTTAAGATGTGTCTTCTTTTGATTGTAGAATCAAGACTTCACACAGAATAAAGAATTTGATCCTCTTGGTCCCTTGCCACATGGATGGGGTAAGACCTTTTTAAGTTCTAATTGCTAGCATCACTTACTTGAAATGTATTCTTGCTGGTTTCACAAAGTAATCATCAGGATTATTTTTTCTGACCAGATATTCATGACCCAAAAACCTACATGTACTAGTATTGAGATCCATAAGCATCATATTTTTCATTTATAGAGTTAATGCATAAAATCAATATTTATTATTTTACATATACAAAACTATATATTTTTTAAATCTAGAATGAAGTTTTGGCCTTTGTTTTTTAAGAGAAAAACAACAGTGCAAAAGGGAGTATTCATCATAGAAATATAAGGCATACAGATATCTGATTTTTTTTTCTGAGAGTAGATTGCTTGCTCTTTCTTGCTCTTCTACTGACCATTTATAAAAAGGAATTAAGCTTGTTGATCAATTTAAATGCTATATCTACAGAACTATTACAAACACCAAATTTCCAGGTTCAAGATGAAAGCCAATGCAAGGTGATTTCACAGCTGCCAAAATATAGTTGAATTGTGTCAGAATGAATGCTTTCCCATTGGGAATTCTCCCTACTTGCAATTCCTTACATCCTCCAAAAGATTCCACTTGAGCAAGTTTATTTTCTCCCAATGGTCCTCTCCTTTTTCATATCCTAAGCTTTTCTGTAACAAGTTTTGAGGGGAAGGGCATTCAGATCATTGTAATGCAAAAGTGGAATGGGATATTTTCCTTGAACAAACATGTCTGTCTAAATATTACTTAGGCATGGTTTACTGATATCAAAACTAACATATTACTGTATTTTCTCTCAGAAAAAAGAACAGACAGCAATGGCAGAGTCTATTTTGTCAATCATAATACACGCATTACACAGTGGGAAGATCCCAGGAGTCAAGGGTAAGATCCAGCATTGTTCAATTATGTTCAAAAGCACTTCACTTTCAATCAGTGAAGGAGGAAACAGTAAATGATTTGTAATTCATAAAGATATGGGGAATCTTTTACTTGGATTATTTCTTGCTAAAACAAACAGCTGTACTGTAACAATTAATCAAAAATTGTTCATGCACACTGGGTGGAGCTTTATGACATTTGCCTCTTTGAACCTCAATGAAAATTTTACAAAGTCTTAGTTTAAATATTAGCATTCTGTTAAGACACAGAATAATTACATGACATACAAAATACTTGCAGTATCAGTATTTGAAATAGAAGCTCAGATAAAGATTGCTGTTTCTCCTGTCCATATTGTTGGATAATTTGAATGATAAAAATAAACAACAACTTGAGATTTAAGTTATAATAAAATGTCTACTATTTTATAAATGTTCAGATGGTTAAGCATATTTGAGTTTAAAAGATCTTTACAAGAAAGATGACAAAACATACCAGCCATAAGGAAAACAGTATTATTTATGCTCTTTGATAATCCAGTAGATAATAAAGAAATATTGACCCCTGATCACAGAGCAGGAACAGCAGTATTTTTTAATATTCTCTGACTAATGTTGGGGGTTTTTCCTCCTAATTATGCAATCCCTTTGGATAGCAGATAAATGATAGAGGATAATTAAAGTTCTGCTCAAATAATTGCCTGTTTGGATTTAAGGTTTTGAATTTTACCAATTTGCATATTCTATCAGTTATGTAATATGCAATTCATATCTTTTGTATCTATTTTTACAGTCAATTAAATGAAAAACCTTTACCAGAGGGTTGGGAGATGAGATTCACTGTGGATGGAATTCCATATTTTGTGGATCACAACAGAAGGACAACAACATACATTGATCCTCGTACTGGAAAGTCTGCTCTGTACGTTTCCCCCTCCAAAATAATATGTTTAGGTATCCTGTAAACTGTGCAGAATTGCATGATGTTCATCTCATGAAGGTGAACAGACATTTGTTGTCATGGTTTTGATTTGCTAATTAGCTTAAATATTAGTGAATGTTAAAGTACATTAGTTACATTTTTCCATTTGATGTAGAAAAGGAACAAAAAAGTAAAAGGTTAAAAATGCTTGTGTAATCTTCCATACCAACCAAATTACATTGTTATTTTCTGATAAATTATTTGATAACACTGATAGATGACCAGTTTGAAAGTAACTTTTCTATATACCCTTTATTTTGATCAGGTTTCTTTCTTCCTCTTCTTTAATTCCCTTCTTCAAGGGAATTATTTTTCAGTTTTTTCTCTTTATTTTCTGTAAAGTAAAAAATAAATGCTACTACTGCTAAATACTTTTTAAAATAAAAGTGGGATAAACTAAACATTAGAGATGTTGGCAAATATATTTTTCTGTGCTTCAGTATATGTCTCAAGCACATATCAAGCTTATTTCAAAATTGACTTTATAATTTTGAAATTATTTTCCTTACTTTCAGTAAAATTATCAATGAAAAAGTTCCAATTTATATTTCTTTATCACCTCCTTCCCCTCTTCTTTCTTCCCTCTTTCTCTTTAAATTGCACTGGGTAGCTTGTATGTTAGAAACACCTGAAATGGCAACAATTAGTTGTAGTAAAGAAAAGGAATAGATGAAGTAGATCAGTATTTTTCAAACTTGGCAGTTTGAAAATGTGTGGACTTCAACTTCCAGAATAATGGGCGATGAAGTCCATACATCTTCATGCTGCCAAGATTGAGAACCACTGAAGTAGATGATCCTTCTCTTTTTGGTGTGGTTCTTTTGTCAGGAGAAAAGCTATCTGTTCTGGGATAAACGGCAATTCCCAAGGATCATCAGGGCCTTTTTTTAAAGGTGTTATCAGGGAGAAAGCCCAGTGCCCCTTGACTTCTTTTAGAGCTGGAGCAGTGCTGTTGTTGCTCCCTAGGCTACTTGGGAAGTCTGGTAGAAAGGAACAGGTATTAAGGATCAAGTCTTGCAGGAAAATTATTCAGACAGTAGGAGATAGGAAGCAGCTGATTGGTTGAGAAAACAACCTAAGTTACTTTCAACTGTTTGTGAAATAGCTTTATATATTTCTAAGTCACTCAGTTTGAACTAAAAAAAAACCTGCCACTTCTAAACAGACAATTTATATTTAATACAAGAAAATGCTTTTTAAAGTAATAATATTTTTCATGAAGAAATACTTTGTTATGCGGTGGTATGCATTCTGATAGCATGTTTTTCTGTAAATTGAAAATAATTCAATTATTTAGACAAAATCCTGAATTGAATATACATTTGTGTTCAATAGTGTCACTTGCTTTCTGCTTCCAGAGACAATGGACCTCAAATAGCTTATGTTCGTGATTTCAAAGCAAAGGTTCAATATTTCCGATTTTGGTGTCAGGTGAGAAATGTAATCGTGACACTCTTTCTAGCTGAAATCATGCGATGTGTTAAGCCATATTGTGATTTGTGTAGGTTAGCATTGACATATTTGTGATTGTGAGACATGGTTTATAGATTATTATTCCTTTTAATTCAGTCATTTTGACTTAATTGAGAAGCCATGGGTAAGCAAATCAGAACTTATCTTTTTTTTGTATCTTCAGAGTAAGAAATATTTATACAATGATTTCTGACATTATACATCTGGCCTTAGAACTAAGTTTCTTTGCCTTGGATTTTCTGAGGCTAAATGATGTATACTAGAACAGCTCCAGAAATATTACAGTTGAAGAGTAAAAAAAGAACAATTGGGTTCTTTTCAGCACTCAGCAATTTTTTTAAAGAATTGCCTTGGTCTGTAGTTCTGTGCAGACCTGAAACAAGACAACCACCCTGCCCCCAACATTTGTTGGTGACTCATTAAAGCAGCACGTTGGTCATTCATTAAAGTAACATTCTTTTTTATGGGATTGTACAATTGCTATGAAGAAGCATCCATGGTTAGGAATCATATGTGAAGTCTTGTACAGTGCTAATCATTCTGAATTAATACTGTAAACACCAATGTGATTAATATTTATATTTAATTATAAAGGTATTTTAATGGAGAAATTATAGAATTGGCATTAGTTACTTCTTCCAAAAGATTGTATTTAGATCATATGACCATGAAAATAGATCAGATTGTATTGTCTCTATGTAGTGAGCACAGCATTTGTCCTTTGCATTATGGATTTGCCCATCTATAGCCTTATTGGAGAATAACATTTATGTGTGAAGATAGATTTTTTTCTGTGACTCTGTAAAGAAATTGGTTTCACCTTTCCCTGCACAGATGAATTATAATTTTGTTTACAATTAAGATGTTCTTAATTATTTTTTCACTTATTTTTATTTATTTATTTATCATATTTATATGCCGCCAGTCTCCTAACAGATTCTTGGCAGCTCATAATCAACATTATAACATTTTTAGATTTTTAACATTTCAACATTAAACCCTGCCCCCCTGAGCTGACCAGCACTGTTCACATCTGGGGCTTCCTCTGGGGCTCCTGCTCCGCCCTCGAGCTCAGGCAGGTCCGGCACCAACTTCCTGTTCCCCTCACTGTGGGCCAGCTTCCATTGGAAGGGGTACTTATATACTTATATTTGCATGCTTTTGAACTGCTGGGTGGGCAGGAGCTGAGGTGGAACAGCAGGAGCTCACCCTGCTGCATGGCAACACCGGGTCTTGAACTCGGGCTGCCAACTTTCCAGCTGGCAAGCTGAGCTCTTAACCATATGATATATAACCAAATATATTTTAACCAAAATATATCTCTCATATCTCTTAACCAAAGCCAAAGCTCTTTATCATAAGATATATCAGACTTTGCTAGTATATGTATTTTATCAGATTCATTACATGAACACAAAGTAAATGTGAGAAGCTTTCTTGTTTTGTAACATAAATTGCTGGGCAAAACTTAAAATGCCTCCTATTTAGGATAGGTTATTCATTTGTCTACAGTTTCTGCTGAGAGTGTACGTATTATAGATTATGTAATATGTTTGTTTTTCAAATGTATTTCTTGCATTTCAGCAACTGACTATGCCCCAGCATATAAAAATAACAGTGAGCAGGAAAACATTGTTTGAAGATTCATTTCAACAGGTAAATGAGCAGAAATTTTAAAACTAATGGTATAATTTTCCTAAAACTCATTTGATAGTATCTTTTTCTAATTTCAGCTTCTGACTCTGCCTTACCTCTGCTTTAATCTGAATAGCTATGTTAATATCTATTAGATAGTTAACATTCTAAGTAACATTCAGTTTCTTTCCTGTGAAGATAATGAGCCTCAGTGCTGTAGACCTACGAAGACGCTTGTGGGTCATTTTCCCAGGAGAAGAAGGCTTAGATTATGGAGGGGTTGCACGGTAAGCACAACTTATCTCATAAAAGAAACCCATAAACTTATAAAAGTATGCTATAGAAAGTTGCTTAGATAATAGGTTTAACTTTTTTCATTGCTTCTCATTATACTGAAAAGCTTTTAATATTTTTTGAAAAATTTGTTTTTGACAAACAATTGACTTGCAAATAATTAGAAAATTAAAACTATCAACAATAATTTTTCACAAGTACCCACACAACCTGGCTGATCTCAAGAAAAACTAAATAGATTAGATTTGATAGTGCAGGTGGTCTTTGCATACAACTGCTCATTCAGCAACTATTCAAAGTTATAATGGCACTGAAAAAGCAGATTTATGACCAGTCCTCAAACTTACATCCATGACAGTGTCCTTGCAGCCATATGATTGCAATTTGGGTGCTTGGTAACTAGCATACATTTATAACAGTCACAACATCTCATGGTCACATGATAGCCATTTGTGACCTTCAGAGCTGGCTTCTGACAGACAAAGCTAGCAGGAAGTCTTAAGTTGTAATCACATGATATCACACTTAATGACCATGCTTGATTCACATAACAACTGCAGCCAGAATTGACCTTGTAAGCTGGGTGCGGTCACATGACATTTCTCTTTATGATTACATCACTTAATAACAGCGTTGCTAGTTTCAAATTGTGGTCAGTAAGTGAGATTATTAGTAGTGGGAGACCATCAGGAAGTGCTAGGACCGTGAGATAAACTGGAACATTAAAAAGTCCCAAAAGAAAGCAATAGCAAACCACTTCCTAACTCTTGTCAATAAATCCATATGAATAAGTCCATGGCGTCTTCAGGAACTCAACACAAGGGAATCATGCTTTTGCTTTAGATTCACAGTTTTGTCATTTTTTTGACCCATAAAACAAACATGTACTGAAATGAATAAATGGATATGTAAATTTGTGCCTCATCAGTATGAATATAGATTTATACTCTGTGAGGTTCAAATTTAGTCATATTTTCTACAGACTCACTAATTACAATTGTTATAACTAAAATCTCAATTTTGAATCCTATACTGAAAATGTGATTAAAATTTGGATCCAAATCAATATTTGATTTTTTTTAGAAATTTGAGAACAGCTGGAATTATGCTACTTTAAAAAGCTGCAAGTGTGCAAAAAATTATTTCAGTATAGTATTAAACTTTTATAATCTTTTGAATATATAGCAATTCAAAAAACCCTTGTCTACTATTTGAATCATGAAATATTTCTTGTAAAGCCAAATGCATAAGCATGTGATCTGTCTCTGATCTTCAACCTTGAAACTAAATAACTGGATAATCAACATCAGGAATATGATTTTGTAAACTAAACTGCGTTAGGTATTATACAACAATTTGTATAATTAATTTTACTCAGTAAAAAAGAATACTTAAATGCACTGTTTAAGAGAAATATATGGAGATTGTAGTGATTGGTTTATGAAAATAAAACTCTGTGTTGTCATAGAAATAAATACAATAAAATGATTTCATCTGAAAGCTCTGTATTAAAAATCACTAAGTTATGTGGGTGTGGGTAGACATCACTGAATAAAATTTCTTGGTTATGAATTTGTGCAATATTGTCTAGTAGATGAGAAATTTGTTGCAACTAATTGTGCAGATGCCAAAACAAACATATATTCAAACTAATTGTTAATTTTTTTAGACACCTACACCAAGAAAATATATACACAATGTCTTAATTTTATGTTTGGGGTGTGTGTGTGTGTGGTTTTTTTTTGTGGTGTTGACTGTGAGTTCTTTATGTGGTTACAGGGAATGGTTCTTTCTATTGTCGCATGAAGTGCTGAATCCAATGTATTGCCTGTTTGAATATGCAGGGAAGGATAACTACTGCCTACAGATAAACCCAGCTTCTTACATCAATCCAGACCATCTGAAATATTTCCGCTTTATTGGTAGATTTATTGCTATGGTGAGTTCAATGCATGGAATAATACACATATAAGTTTAAGATATTACTAAAAAACCACATAGAGAAATTAAAAACTGTTAATTCTAGGAGATTAGAATCTCAGTCCATTGTCTGACTTTTAAAATAGAAAGCAAATCGAAGTGGTATTCTTGGCAGCAGTGATCTTTCTTGTGTTCTCTCCAGTGTTTTACATTTGTATGCTCAGTATATTTAAAAGCCTCTGAAGCTTTTAATTTTGTTATTCCTCTTTATACTTGGTAAGAAGAAAAACATTGACATGAGAAAAATGTATCATACGTCTTGGATAAGGATGCTGTTAGAATAATAAGTTTTTTTCTGAAATTACTCTGAAATGCTCTAAAATAACTTAAAATTATTATAAGCTGCCACAAGCTTTGGTAAAAATAGGCATAGATTTTTTTTTGTTGTATGTAAGCCTAATCCGGTGGGAAAGGTGAGAGCAATCTGGGTGCCTTGCTGAATAGTCATGCTGGCCACATGACTACAGAAGCGTCTTTGGAGAAACACAGGCTCATTTGGCTGTGAATCAGAGATGAGCACTGTCCCCTAGAGTTGGACACAACTGGCAGGGGAAATCTTAACCTTTTTTTGGTTATTTATTAAATTTAAATAAAATTGTGAAGATATGTTTTCAGTACTTTTTAATTAAGTACAGTATACTTAGATTATATTGATTGTTCTAATAACCCACAAAGAAAAAAATATTCAGCATTGTTCACTGGGTTATATACTTTGCCATTGTTATATTTAATCTGAATCATGTATTACAACTTACTAACGTGAATAATCATAGCTAACACAATCCGCAAACAACTAAATTGATGTCTGTGTACATAGACATCACCCGCTGGACTATATAGAAAAGCTGGCTGTATTATTATTGGTACAAGATGTGGCCAGGAACTTATTGATCACAAACTGCTTATATGCAAGTTCCAAGTCAAGTTACAGCATAAGAACAAAATCAACCAGTTTCCACAATGTGATCTTGAACATTTACCCATCATTTTCAAGGAGAATATACAGAATCACTTTGAAGTCTTGACCTCATTGATTGAAAAGAAAGGAACTATGGAATGAAATCAAATAAGTTGTAAAGCTAAACGTGAAAAAAGACTGCCAAAAATCAGAAAAAGAAAGCAAATTAGGACTATAATTATAGCATATATTGTGTTGTGTTATTTTCATGAAATTTTCTTTCAAAGTGTAGGTGTTAGGGATGGAGTAGGCTTCAGATCAGATATGCACAGTGCAACTAATGTAAGATAAGTAATATTTTCTATCCTCTTCAGGCATTGTTCCATGGAAAATTTATAGACACAGGTTTCTCTTTACCATTCTACAAACGTATCCTCAACAAGCCAGTTGGCTTAAAAGACTTGGAATCTGTAGATCCTGAGTTCTATAATTCCCTCATCTGGGTTAAGTGAGTGTCTGATTTTCACTTCTTGACTATTAACTTTATCCAAATAAATGTTTACTTTATTTGACCAAATTAATAAATATTTAACTCTTACTGAAAAAATAAATTTTACTATTTACATTTGAATTTATATTTTAATAGAAATATTTATGAATTTGTTTATTCAATTTATATAGCCACATGTGTAACTTTGATGGCTCATAAAATTTAAAACAAATGTAAATAAATAACAAAAACAAAAACCAGTAACAAAAATGGGTAAAGAAAACAAATTAAAGCAATTAAAAATAACCATAAACTAGGTAATGTAAACTGTGGAAGACTGTCAATTAACAGCTTATGAACAATATAGCCAACTCACTAGCTTCATACCTCCATGGGATCCCCAGACCTGATGACAGAACCATGACTTTGGGGTCCACTGGAAGGCCAATAATATTGCATGAAATTCAAGTATTTAGACAGGTTGATATTTCTAATTTTGATAGCCTGTAGTTTTTTAAAATTATGTGATAAGTTGTTAAACAGGATGAGCCACTTTGTCCAAATAACACCTCAACCCTCTTAGGAGGGGGGCTCTGCCCCAAAACTACATCATCATAATTTGAAAATGTATCATTGATTTTTATTGGCATGTTGTTTCATATTTTGAAAGAATTGGAGATTAGATGCATTAACCCTCCATTGAACTCAACAAACTTATTTTGCTTTTTTTAAAAAAAAATTAAACTCACCAAATGTTAACTCCATCAGTTGCCATAATGGTATTGTGCCAGTGCCATTCCACTGGTAATCCTTAGAGAATAATATCAAAAGGAAGGAAAATATTGTTGATTTTAAAAGTATTAACTACAGTCCTAAGCATGATATTAACAAGAATGATTTTCAGTTAAATTTAGTGTCAAACTGTCCATAGATATTTTCTATAATTAATTACATATGGTATTGGTTTTGTAGGGAAAACAATATTGAAGAATGTGACCTAGAAATGTATTTCTCAGTTGATAAAGAAATTCTAGGTGAAATAAAGAGCCATGATTTGAAACCTAATGGCAGCAACATTCTTGTTACTGAAGAAAACAAAGAAGAATATATTAAGTAAGTTCAACATTATTTTAAGCATAATTTTTATTGGATTTTATTGGATTCAGAGCAGCTGTAGAGATCTCAGAAGATATCTTCACTGATGCATAGAACATGGATACAGTAGAACTATGGGGGGCATAAAGAGATTTTCTATTAATTTCATTTTTCTCCCGCGTGCTATCCAAGAGGATCCTCTAACTCTGCAGAGTACCTATGTAGAACTTGTGTCCATCTAACTGAGCTATAGCTTCCAGCATCCCTCACCATTGGCCATCCTGTCTGGGATTATAGAATGTAGCTGCAGTTTCTAGAGCTCCACATGTTTCCCATTCTTGTTTCAGAAACCTGATTAGCTAATTTATGAGAGAAAGTGAGTCAGATGCCCTGCATTCTTGGACTACTGTACATTTCAGTATGTGTGAGATGTCCAAGGGCTGCATATATAATGTAATTTGCCCATGTGGGCCTTGATCTTCTCCATAATCCCAGAACAAGTCCCTTGTCCAAAATTGCAGTCCGGTAGAACTGTATAATTAATATAACAGACAATGTGTACTGATTGAATACAAGGTTATAAGTTAATCATGTCTTTGGTTAAACATTTAACTGCTAGATTTGATGTTCTTTTGTTCCTGCGCAATAATTTTTCAAACAGTGAATGACTGCAGTATTTTAATTCTTATATAAAATTTTGCTATATTTAGTATTATAATTCGGCTGAATCAAGTCAAATAGGCTATTTTTATAAGAGTGTATATTTTATTTTCAAGGCTGGTAGCAGAATGGAGGCTTTCCCGAGGTGTTGAAGAGCAGACACAAGCTTTCTTTGAAGGATTCAATGAGATTCTATCACAGCAGTACTTACAGTATTTTGATGCCAAAGAGCTTGAGGTAGATCTTTACACCTAAAATTTAGCTGAAAACTTGTGTTCACAGAGACTGATAAATTCAGTGACTGTTTATTTATTGATATGGCACCCACCTCACCATCCAAAACAACTCTGGGTGACTACTGTTGCTACTGTTAAATGCTGTTGTTAAATGCTAATGTAGTTTAATATCTGGGCTACCAATTTTAGCAAAACAGCTTCCTACTTTACTGCTGAAACTGGGAGAGTATAAGTCAACTGCTGGAATTTAGTAACCTGTCAACGTAGTTAGGCAAACTGTAGATTAATTTTAGCACACTGCCACCCCTTTCACTTCCCATCTCTCAAAAGCAGTTTGAAGCCAACCCAGAATCCTTAAAAAGAACCTTGTGATTCCTCCATAGTTGACCAGCTGTAGAGTATAAAACCAGCTTTCAAAAAAAAATTATTTTGATTTCCTCCCCACATCCATAGTTTTATATTATATGGCTGCCTGGTGATTTCCTAAATAAAGTGTCTGAGAACCCATTAAGATAGTAGCTCTTTTTTGCATTTTGCATTTGAAGTACTGTAATAGCAAATTGGGTAGACCTTTGGTAACTGAAAATTTAGAGAGAAGAAGGAAAAGACTGAGTGAACTTGAGTCAGAGCAATGCAAAAATTCTCATCAGTATGAAACTTGCTTGACCTCCATGGTCCCCAGGATCTCCTCATCTTAAAGGAGAACTTGCATAAAAAAATTATTGGAATGAACTGCAACCCAGCTGAAAATATATTGTCTGGGCTGTATGACATTTGATTCATGAGCAACACAAGACCCTTTATTTTGTGGTCTCTTTCTCTGTACAGCAAATCATTGTCTATTCAGTACTTTACTATGGCCTTGATACTTAATCCCATAGAAGTCCCATTGGAATCCAACTTTATGCATACAGATTCATGTATATGTGAGAAAGACATACATTTACAGCAAGAATGTTATTAGTAAAGGCTGCTGTAGTTAAATTGCTGCATGAGTAAACGTTAGCAAAACAAAAAAAACCAAATGCCTAGTAAGAGATTTTTTCCCTTACATTATAAATAAATATATTAATCAGTCCTTTGCTTGTGTTGTGCTTCTCCCCCCTCTTCCCCCGCAGGTGCTTTTGTGTGGAATGCAAGAGATTGACTTGTCTGATTGGCAAAGACATACAATCTACCGGCATTATACTAGGACAAGCAAGCAAATAGTATGGTTTTGGCAGGTTTGTATTCTTTGAGTATACTTCATATTTATTTATATCCTGCCTTTATTATTTTTATAAGTAACTCAAGGTGGCAAACATACCCAATACTCCTTTCTTCTCCTTTTTTCCCACAACATCAACCCTGTAAGGTAGGTTAGACTTAAAGAGAATGACTGGGAAACCAAAGTTACCCAGATGGTTTTCATGCCTAAGGTGGACTAGAATTCATGATTGCCCGGTTTCTTATGTGAACATTTTACTGATGGCTATTCTGAGAGACTAAAAACTACTTAGTTCTGCAAATGAATGTTTAAATAATATTCCTCTTGTACTAAATTATATTTTCTTCACCATTGGCAGAGGTGAAGCCAAGTTTGCCTCTTGAAGCAAAAATATTTTTTATATTCTTGTATTATGCCATAAATCTAAGATTGTGTTGTTGCAGCATCAGGCAATATATTTATTCAGAAAAAAATTTCAAATAAATTTTCTTCCTGTCTAATAATTTTCCCACTGTTTCTTTTCTCACTGTTACTTTATAAACAAGCTAATACTGAGGTGAAAATGGCTCATGTACATTTATCTCTTTTTGAATGTAGAACTATGTGTCTCAGTTGTTAATAGTTAGACAGATGCAATATTTTCATTTAAGTAGAAATACAGCATTTTCTTTTTCTAAATTTTGATTTTTATACATTTGTGTATCAGTCTTAATTCCTAGCAATTATATGGGTCGGTCCACACAGTATATTTTGGAAGTGGTTTGTCATTGCCTTCTTCTTAAGACTAAGTGAGAATAACTACCCAGAGTCATCTAGCTGGCTTCATTCCTAGGACAGAACTAGAACTCACAGTCTTCTAGTTTTTCACCCAGTACCTTTCACTGCTACTCCAAACTAACTCTCAAACTTTTGACTATAATGCAATGAATTATAGAAATAAATATGTAATATTTCAGTGTAAACTTTTCAGCTTGTAGAAGGCTACAAATGTATTAAAAATAATTGATTTAAGAGTAATTTTCAAATATTGAGTTATGCCTATGAACACTTATTAAATTAGCAGTAGATGTCTGCGTCCCATAAAATATATGGTAAGATGTAATTTACAGAAACCCATACCAGCTCGGTTGAGGATCACATTAGATAATGGAGTTCCTGGATATCTGGTGAAAAATGGGCTACAGGACTTCACTGGAGAAGGAAATGGCAACCTCTTCCAGTATCCTTGCCAAGAAAACCCCATGGACATCAATAAAAGGCTAAAAAATATGATGCTGGAAGATGAACCCCTCAGGTTAGAAGGTGTCCAGTAGACTGAAGAAGAGCAGAGGACAATTACAAGTAGCTCCAGAAATAGAGAAGTGCAGGGCCAAAGCCGAAAGGATACTTCTCTGTTTCTGGAGCTACTTATATGTACAATACTGCATAGGAACCTGGAATGTAAGATCTATGAATCAAAGTAAGCTGGATGTGGTCAAACATGAGATAACAAGATTGAACATCAACATCTTGGGAATCAGTTGATTAAAAGGGCAAATTTAATTCAGAGAAGCACTATATTTACTACTGTGGACAAGTATCCCTTAGAAGAAATGGAGTAGCCATCATAGTCAACAAAAGGGTGAGAAAAGCAGTACTGAGGTACAATCTCAAAAATGAAAGAATGGTCTTGGTTCAAATCCAAGGCAAACCATTCAGCATCACAGTAATCCATGTCTGTGCCCCATCCAGTGATGCCGAAGAGGCTGACGTTGACCAGTTCTATGAAGGCCTATAACACCTTCTAGTACTTAGACCAAAAAAAATCTCCTTTTCATCATAGGGGATTGGAATGCTATAATAGGAAGTGAAAAGTTAAATGGAACAAGAGGCA
>JANHZU010005786.1:28649-50004 GCA_032468055.1 Acrochordus granulatus | reverse complement strand
TTTGAGCCCCAGGTGCAGTGTTAGGGAGAAGCTCTGCCCCAGCTCCTGCCAACTAGCAGTTCAAAAGCACGCAAAATGCAAGTGGATAAATAGGTACCACCTAATTTGGTGGGAAAGGTAGCAGTGCCCCTGTGTCCGTAAGTCATGCCGGCCACGTGGCCACGAAGTGTCTTTGGACACCGCCGGCTCTTCGGCTGTGACACGGAGATGAGCTGGACACGACTGAAAGGAGGAACATTTGCCTTTTTTCAAGGTTAATTCTTAAGATGCGAGAGCGGTTCGGAGGAACATCGGCCCTCCCGCGCGGTGCTCGCGCCCTGACTTCTCCCTTCCCTCTTCCTTCGGGGAGAGTCGCCGGCCCCGCCGCTCCAGGGGATGGCCGAGGCGGCAGGCCGGGCCCGAGGCCGGCGCCCCTGGCAACGCGGCCGGACTGCAGAAGGGGCGGGCTCGCGCGCCTCCCCTCGGAGGAGGTCGCGGGATGAAGTCACCGCTGCGCTGCCGCCTCCGGGATCGGCGCGGCTCATCCTCGGGCCGGGAGCAGACGGCGGGGCCGAGCGAGGAGGAGGCGCGCGCGCGGCCGGGCTGCGGGTGCTTTCGGAGGCTCCCCTCCTCTCCCGGCGGCGGCGGCGGCGGCGGCGGCGATTTCTGCCTCCAGCGAGGACCTTCTCGCCCGGGCCGAGGCGCGGTGGTCTCGGCGTTGCCGCGTCCCCGCCGAAATGCCTTCGGAGCGGCCTTTCAAGCAGCGGCGGAGCTTTCGTAAGTCCTGACCGGACTCCGCGGGGGCGGAGTCCGAGCGCGTCGGCTGGGAAGGAGACGAAATGGGGGGTCGGCGCGCCCCGGCCCCGCGGAAGGAGCGGCGGCGGGACCGAGTCCGGGGGGCTGGCCCAGTTTCTGGGCAGGTGCCCGGCGTGCCGCCGCCGCAAAAGGTGGGCACTGCGAGCTCTTGTTTGCTTCTCCGTTTCCACCGTCGCTCTCCGCCCCGGAGGTTTGGCGACGCGGTGCCTTTGGACCGGGGGCGGAGAGCGCGGGGGCCTCCACGGTGCGCCTCCCCAAATGTACGTTCAGCCTTCATCTGAATATGTGTGTCAGGTCGGGATGAGGAGCCTTGGAGGGTAGCTCCTTGGAGAGGACAGGCGGAAGAAGCATCTGCCGCCATTGGTTTGCTTCTTTTTTGGTCACGTCGAAACAGATTCGGCCATTCTTTTAATATCTCCTCGGATCGGCCCTTTGTCTTGGTTACAAGCGTGCACAATGCAGCTTCTCTCTCGCGTGTACTCAGAGGGAAAGGGAGGCCCAGCTGCATCGAGGTCGGGGTGGGACACTTGAGCACCCTTTAATGCCTGCCCAGCATTATGCCTGCCAGACGCTAATAGTATCCTGAAACTCACCGCTGTGTTCCCACGACTTATGCATGGTTAATTTAACCCTGATTTCCTCAACTCAAATCTCCGGATTCACGCAACACGCTGAAACAAAAAGTGCCAGGCTGCTCCGGGATGGGTCGTGCAGATCGACTCTGTTATCTCGAAGACGCTGCAGGCTCCAAGGCCTTGGAGAGGTGGGAGCGGGCAACTAAAACAGTGCTTTGGATTGTGGCTTCCCTAGCCGGAGCATCGATTGCCTTGGAAGACTCCCAAGCAGCCAGCAGCCCGCAGACTCTTTGTTTAGCGTCAGCCTCGGCCTCAAGTTCCCGACTGGCCAGCCAGGGAATTAGGAAGGCGGGCAACGGCCACTCGCAGCCGCGACGTCGTACCCCGCTGCTGATGTAATGCTGCAAATGAGACGGGGCCCGTTGCGGGGTCAGGCTGCTGCGCTGATAGAGCAGTGCCGGGAGCGGGGCCTGGCTTGGAAGAAGACAAGCTCTGGGTTGGGGTGCGCTGGGGAAGGGA
Source organism: Acrochordus granulatus (assembly GCA_032468055.1). Classification (NCBI taxonomy): domain Eukaryota; kingdom Metazoa; phylum Chordata; class Lepidosauria; order Squamata; family Acrochordidae; genus Acrochordus; species Acrochordus granulatus. Next base: position 48,115 of record JANHZU010005786.1, on the reverse strand, counting down.
CACTTGGCTCCCCTCCTGGTGGCAAACTTTCATGGGTCCAAGACAGGACCGTGGTCTGTCTTTATTGGAAGTCTAGTTATGTTTATGCTCTTAGTACCGTAGTCCCGCATCCTGTGAGCCAAGAATTAGGGCCTCAGATAAAGATAACTTAGAGGCAATCTTCTCTGTTTTGTTGTTCTGTTGTTCCTTTTTCACTGTTAAAAATGATGTTGTTCAGTCGCGCAGTCGTGTCCGACTCTTTGTGACCCCATAGACTGCAACATGCCAGGCCTCCCTGTCCTGCACCAGAGTCTACCCAAACCCATTAAGTTTTTTAAACAATGCAGAAACCAAAGGGAGGGGATAGGTCCTTGACTTTGTCCCCCCCCCAAGTATTAGAATAAGCAGTTAGAGAAAATTATGGTATGGCATGGATGCATTTCATGTAGGAAAGGTTTGGCCTCTACACAAAGCGAGATTCCTGAATGCTATCAAGGAATCTTTAATGTGTATCCACTATCTTATACCTTGTTGCAGGCACTGAATGCACATTTTACAGTATTCTTGCTATGCCTGCTGAGTATTGGTCATTTTTAATTCGTAATTTAATTTAGATTTTTATTTTTTATTAACTGTTCACTCTAGAGTTTACAAAAAGTAACTGGCCTGACGTGACCAGCTGGCTGTATGCCTAAGGCAGCTGTAGAATTTACTAGTGTCCCAACCACTGCACCAAACTGGTCATGGTTGTCTATAATTTCTAATTTGTAAAAAAAGGCTGTTTGTACTCCATATAAACATTGTAAAATAGACCTGGATACAGGGAGTCGGTTTGAGTAATTAAGTAGGTAAAGGATTCAAGAGCACACCTTGTAATTATCTGGATGTAACACACATTATCAATTTTGCTGCAGTTGGATCCTCCTTTCTCCAGGTGAAATGATTTTGACTCTATTTCCAGTTTTCTTTTTGATTTCTTTCAAAACACTCTGTTTTAATACCAAGTGGTATGAAAGCTGACCAAAAAGGAAATTAGAAACAAGTGTGCATTTGTTGCAAAAACAAATATAATTTGTTTTTCTCCTGAGTATAACATTTATGTAGAAGAGAGGTTTTTTAAAGAAGTTATTCCTTACCAGCATTACTGAGATGAATTAGAATACTGCAAGAGATTACTGATTGTACATTTCGTATTTGGGAGATGAATTGTTTTGTGAGAGTTTGCAAGAATACTTACTGGTCAGGTTTGCATTTAGTCAAAAAATGCCAATGAATATTAATAAAGAGTTTCCTGGTAGTTTGAATGCTAGGTTATCACTTTGTTTATGTAGGACAAAGCAGCCATCTGTGGCCTTTATTGCTATACAATATTGTTGTTTTTGGTTCTTGTTCTAATTCTCTTTTGTGAGACTTCCAGTCCAGCTTAATAAGAGTTTTCACAGATGATTGATAGGCAACTATTACCTATTACCTATTGATAGGCAACTATTACCTATTACAAGTTTTCTTCTGAAAAAAAATTAATAACATACAGTTTTAAGAGTTGTCCTATTTCAGATTTCAACAAGAGGTATATCAGAAGCATTCTTTTAAACAAAGACATTTTATGTTCTGTAACAGTAGAGAATATTGTGCTTTATAAATGTTTTGAACTGTATCCCCTAACATTCTTTATGGGATTATATTTAAAATAATGAGTTCCATATTAAAGTCTTAACAAATTTATAATGCCATTAGCTTTTGTGGATCATTGTTCACTTTATCAAAAAGATGAAATATCCTGAGGGAAGAATATATTATACAGATACACATCTATCACTGAAAGAGAGGAAGGAATAATAAACAAAGAGGTCAAAGGGAATTGAAATGTGTAAACTGAAAATTACCTTTAAATAGTGGCCATTCACAATCCAGTTTTGTACATAAGGGCATTTTATCATCTGCATTATGATAAATACTTTGGTCACAATTAATTAAGTGCAATATAGTTTAAAGTTTTACAGTGAATTCTAGTTCAGCTATTGTGTCTTGAGAGTAGTCTTTGTAATTAATTTCTCTATATCCTAGGGGTAGAAATTGAATACAGTGCCTTAAAAGATCCAAAAGAGCTCTCATGGGTGAATGATACTTCTGTGCCATTGAATATCTTACATGATTGTATTGTTTCATCTTTTGGCATTGAAGGCCAAGTTAATTCACTATGTTGTTGTTCAGTCGCTCTGTCCAACTATTTGTGATCCCATGGATCGCAGCATGCCAGGCCTCCCTGTCTTCCATTGTCTCCTGGAGTTTGCTCAAACTCATGTTATTTGTAATGATGACGATATCAAACCATCCCAATCTTCTTGCCTTCAATCTTTCCCAGCATCGGGTTTTTTTCCAATGAGTCCTCTCTTTGCATTAGGTGGCCAAAGTATTTGAGCTTCAGTTTCAGTATATGTCCTTCCAGTGAACAGTCAGGATTGATGTCCTTGAGGAAATTATTCACTATATTAATACATTTTGAGGTTCTGAATCTTTAGCACTTCAAGTATCCTTGAGTGAATTATAATCTGTGGGGAAGGAGCTTTATTTATTTCATTTGTAGCTTGCTTTCTACCCTGGAACATATTCAAGACAGTCACTAGTTTTCTTTTGTTTGTCCTGATATTCAGAAGCTTATCTTCCAAGTTGCCTTGGAGGAACTTTTATCTATTGAAAACAAGCAGATAAGACTTTAAGCGTTTTCACCCAAAATCTATTATGTGGAAGATATTGTTATCATTTGCTTTTTCATCCATTTGTAGATGGGGAATTTGGGGCAGGGAAGGATGAATGAATGGAAATGATTTCCTGATCACATCATGAAATTAACTAAGCACTTCTTAGAGAAAAAGATGTCTGTTGCGTTTTGTTAATTGAAGTCAGGAGCAGAAGAGAGACTGCCAATCTGTGAGCAGATTCCATGATTGGGTGGGGGTAATGTTGCACTTTAAAGCAACTTGATGCAATGCTTCAATTTTGTACAGAGCAGCTACTCTTGGAATTTAAGTTCTGCATAACTAAAGGCAGGCTGCAGCTGGGAAATTAATAGTGGGCTAGCGAATTAGGCTGCATTAAACATGACACTACAAAGTATAGGTACTTTGGCTAGTTGAAAATTTGATAAATTCTCCCATGTTGCATTACTCCTCATAAGCAATTATATAATTTCATTCTTGATAATGTGTTAAAACACTCCCTGTGTGTTTTGGCCTTTGATAACACTGTTACTTTATAATACCCTAAATGCTGTGTGCTTATTTATTTATTTATTTATTCCACCTTTCATTTAGAAGCTGAAGACAGCTGAAGATTGTTTTTCATGACAATCACAACCCATGGAGTAAGTTGGGTTCAGAGACTGACTTGCCCAAAGCCACCCAGTGAGCTTCTATGGCTGTGGATGGATTCAAACATGAGTCTCACTGCTCTTAACCATTACATTCTCTCACTTACACCCTTACATTAATATTTCATCTTTCCTTTGAGAAACAAAGTAGCACAAAGGGGTTTTTCTTCCCAGCTCCATATTTTATTGACAAAACAACAATGTTTCTTGGTAGATTTGAGCATAATACTAATCCAGTTTTTTTAAAACTGTACATGGTATGGATAAAAATATTTGCAGTAGATGATTCAAGAGGATTCAAGACTGCCTTTCCCACTCCAGTACTACCAGATAGATTGGAATTACAATCCCAGGATATCTAATCAGAATGGCCAACATTTGGAGAAGAGTGGGAGTTGTAGTTTCAACCTATCTGAAGGGCATCAGATTGATAGAGGCTCCTTTAAATTATAGATGTTGTGGAAATTGGATTACTGATGCATCATTTTTCATCCCATCATCTCCATCAGGAGGTTTCTGTAGTTGCAAATGTCTGTGGTGTAGCTTTCCGCAAAGCAATATTACTCTTTTGAGCAAAGCTTCCTCACTTAGATTTTTACAAGATGAAGGAAATATGTCATAGTTAAAACTATTCTAAAGAAGTTTGTGAGAACAACATTATTATAAATGCTTAAAAACTTGTTACCTTTATTAGTATTCAGCAAAAGCTTTAAAGACTCCTGTGGCTTTTTAAATGATAACACATCCATTATTGCATAAAATCATACAGCATTAAACGCACTAGTTTAAGAAGCTTTAAAACTATGTCTGCCATCTTGATTTCCTCCAGAATTCAGATGTGTGGATGTCAGCTTGCAAAATTCCCACCAATGTCAGTGCAAACTGGAAAATATTGATTACTGACATTCTCACATCTGGGAGTACCTGAGTTGGGAGAGACAGCTTTGCTTTATAGAAAAGATGCACTAAAAATTGTTTTGCTCTCCTCTTGTGGGCTGTCCTCCTTACAATTCTGATCCTTCCACGTGCCTCAACTGTGAGGGCAGCTCAAGCAGCTTGTTGTTATACCCTGACTCACTCGAACCATTGACAAATACTCTGAATCAAGAGTGACTGACCAACCCAGGGAAGGCACATGCCATGTCTGTGCTGACCTTCTTCATTTCAGCATCTACTGCCCTCTATTGAAGCAGTGGACTGCCTTCAGAACAACAGGATGAGGCTGCTTTTCCCCCTCGCAGTGTCTGCCTCCATTTACTCTCCCTGACTGTCCCAGCTCGAAAGCAAACAGGATGAAAATAGCTCAAAAGCAGCAGGGGGGTGGGATATGAGCTCAGGCAGCTGCAACTGTTGAGTGCCTTTCAGCTTGTTTTGCATATATCTTTTGCTTCCTCAGCTGACTAGCTTTCTCTGTTTTCTGGGAAGGCAGAGGGGAAGAGGGTCAGCCAGATAACTGCATAGGGCAACAATTATGGGGAAAGGAAAAAAGGGGGGAGAGTCTTTAAGAAGCAGGGTGATATGCATTAAAGAAAATGCTCTGAGTCAAGTACCCTCTGGGATTCAGCACTTTTCAGGCAGCAAAATGTATAGCACTGGATTAGGTTGAACGGTATAAACTTGGCAGTCATCTAATTGAATGTTTACAAATGTTTACAAAAGATTTATAAATGTTTCCAAAACATTCAGGGTCTTGCTGCAAGATGGGGGATGCACAAATTTAATATTAATAAACAATAATTATCTGCCTTTCCATGTATTGCCCTTGAAATTTGTTGACAGTGGGTTTCTAGAGAGCATTAATATCTTTTAAAAGTTCTTTTTAATGTTTTATATCATTGCTTTCACCATGTAGTTATTTTTAAACTATAAACTGGAAATGATCAGATGCATTTTTTTCATCTTTGGTTTTGTGATTTTTTTTTGTGAGCAAGATTTTAAATGTATTGTAGTCTGGCTTGGTTTGAGAGTAGGGCATTGGTCAAATTTCATTGTTCTTGTACTTCAGAAATATTGCTGACATTTGCTTTTGGCTTCTGGAAAAAGAGTCCCCAGGGTGGCATCTTTTCTTCTAGTAATGTCACATGGTAACTACTGTTGTTGCAGAGTGGAAGTCTATGAAATGCTTTAGAAGCCTTCAAAGCTGAATGAAAGCACTTCCTTGATCAAAACCTGACAGTTTACACTTGGGCCAGCAATTAAAAAAATGTGAGAGACTACCAAAGGCACATAACATTTTAATAATCAAATGGAAAGGTTTATCCCATAGCTTTTTTTTACCAATGGTTTCTCTTTTCGATTATTAAATATTTCTCAGAATCCTTTTAAGTGTCACTCTCTCCCTCATATTAAATCTACATCCTCAACCTCAAGAAAGTTCTAGTCTGCAATTTAATGCATGCAATGAATTGATGTGGATAATTTGCTAAGCCATGATGTTTGCTTGGTTAGGTTTAGTATGAGATATGAGTTTAGGCATTGTCATTTTAGATTTTTTATTATGTGCAAATTAAGTCACAATGACTTACTAGATTTATATCCCATCTTTCATTTGGGAGCTCAAGGCAGCATGCTCAGTGTTCCCTTCTGTTATTGGTTTCCTGAAACATTTCTGTGCAATGGGTTGGGCTGAGACCGATCGGCCCCAAGTCATCCAGTAAGCTTCGGTAACTGTGCATTGACCAGAGTGTGGGTCTTACTACTCTTAGTCCAGTACCTTAACCACTACATTTTATTTATTATATTCTTATAGTCCTAGAGTCTCTCAGTCTTCTTCTCAGAAGCTCTATTCTCCTCAGAAGCACACTGGGATAAATAAGGCCCTTCCTTTTTATTGTCAAAATTACAGTGTGTAAGATAGGTTGGGTCACGACAAAGTTACTGTTCTAAAGCCACATAATAGGCCTTGAACTAGGATTTCTGGTTTCACCCTCAAAACTATTAAGCTGTTTTACTGTTACTGTAGTAATAGAAAATTAAAAAAATACAGGCCTATGTAAAGAGGCTTGGCCTTCCTGGAATCACCTGAACTCTGATAGCCAAATCAGTCTTCCTTTCTGGAAGTGCCTAGATGCTGAAAAACAAATGCTTTGTATGAGACCAACAGGTAAATAAATTTTATTGGAAGGCAGTTTTATGTTCCAAGTGGATAGTTGGCAGAATATGTGATGCAAACAATTTCACTCTGATATTTTTCTTGTCCCTGTTTGTGAGTTCTTGGATCATAGATTTCAAAGCAGCTTTGATCTATGAATACATATTATTATATGGTCAACTACTAAAGAAGTAGGCTATAATATTAATAATAGTTGTGGGAGGTAAAAACTCATGATTGAAACTATTATTGATGTATTTCTGGCCAAAAGTGACTTGTTAAAATGTCTATGTTGTAATAGTTTTTCTTACTGATTCTTATTCTGCTGAATCTCATTCGATATGGGGCCATTCATATATTTCTAATCACAATTTATATCTAAATTATGTACTGTAATACAATCATTAAATATAAATGGAGCTTGAGGTACAGCCCTTTCACTTTGACCAATAATATCGTGATCATCATTATTTCTCTAATACTAGATCATCCATTGAAGCTAAATCAAAGACACTTGAGGATTAAGAAATAAAAGCACCACTGTGAACTCCCTGGAAGAATCTGGTTGGTTGCAATTCTACACAAAATACTGGGGAAGTCCTTTGATCTTATTGAAAAGAGTTTTTCTTGCCCTTTTCTTCATAGAAGAAGACAACAGTAAATAATGCCTTGCTGGAAGCCACCTGAAAAGTTCAGAATAAGGAAAAGTTTTAAACTATGAACCAAAAATCCTCATTTGTTTGCATGGGTACCATGATAGAGCTACCATTATTCCTTACTCTTCAGTTAAGTATTTCTGAGATTTTTGATGGGAATGCATCATTTAAAAAGGCCATAATTAAATAGTGCCCTCAATGTCTTCTCAATATTCTTGTTATCTTTTTCCAGCTTCCAAATACAAGATTGTGGTCAATTACATATTGATTTACAGAAGCCTGGATGTATCAGGACCTGTATGTGCATTATTTTATCCAGGATTATAGATCAAGTAAATATTGTTTTAGGAAAAATGTGGGAAGCTTGAAATACTTTCAAAACTCAAGAGTTAATGGTCTTAACGGCTGGATTAGCTGAATTTAAAATCTGAATTAACTGAACTAAAATCAATCCAGCATGTTGTGGGGACCCAGATGTTGTCTTACCTTGTTATATGATCATAGTATTAATATTTTTCTTAATTCAGGTTTAGCTTGTGAAGTGAATACAATCACTGAGTGTTTTGCTTCTGGGCATCATTATACTATCCATTCATAAAATATTTGGGAAGACATCAGACATTCTGATTTTTTGTCAAAGTAGTACTTCACAAAAACAATCAGCCTTAATGTATATTAGCATCCTAATACAATTCAGTCTGATACCTTCCTTTGACTTCCTTTTCAAAGGTATAGCATTTGTAAACTGTCTCCTAGCTAATATATCTGACTTTCAAGAATGTGCCAATTTTCTTCTTAAAGCCATCTTTAGCAGTGACTATCAACTTAGGTAGCACATTCCCTTAGTCACCTATGATGGTACACGTTGGATTGTAGTATATTTTATTTACAGGGGTGAGCTAGGAAGTGAATCCCATTCAGTTTCCTTTGTGGCAGCTAGGAAAATCCAACGTGGTTGACTGACAGAGCCTTAATCCTAGGCTGCTGGTGCACAAGGGTAAGCTCCAACAAGGAAATGACTCAGGTTACATGTGGAGGTGCAGTATTGAGTATGTAAAAATTAGGGACAGAACAATAGTTGTATACTGTTCCTCTTTTTAAGTTGTGAGCATAATTGAGTATCTGCACAGGATTTCTTTGTGCATTATGTTTATATCTACAAACCAGTTTTCTCTCTTTTCCAGATCTCTTGGTTTTGTGCAATCGGTTTGCAGAGATTGTAAGAGAGTGCAGAAGTTTCCAATATGTCCTAGCCCCAACCCAATGTTACATTGGCTTATTTACAGATCACTATGAAACTGCGAGCATTAGATAAAATAATCTCTTGTTATTTTCCTGATGGTATTGTGGGCTGAAAACCAAAGACAGCTCTGTTCTTGTTAGTAATTGTTGACGTTTCAATTTATCTTCTTCCCTTGAACGTGAGAACAAATTAAAGACCAAATATTGCTTGTCTCATATAAGTAATCATTAAGCCTGAGCTTTCTGAATGCCTTTGATTAGGGTGCTTCTTGGAAAGTACAAATGTTATGATAAAAAGAACTTCAGCAACTTTTGAGCTATATTTTTATGTAAGTCTACATGGTAGAGACCAAAAACTATTTAAAAGCAGCTTGAGTAAGCCTGGAAATAAAATAAGCATTTCTTAGATTTGGATGTATTTTCCTACTGGAAACCATAACCACAATACCTCTCACTATTAGCCAGCAGTGAACTCCAATTTTGAAACTACATAATCTGTTTTAAAAAAATCTCAACCCATTGTGAAATGTTAGCTTCATTGCAGGATGATCTGTGTAAAGTGTCAGCAAAGGAGAAGAGATATATATTTTAAATCTGTATATTAACTAATAAATAAGTTTCTTCTGTATTCTATTGGTCAAAGGATCTGTAAACCTTGATGGGATGAAAACAATTGGTATTGTTTGAATTAATCTTTCTAAAATGAACATTTATAAATATTTTATTTCTACTATTGCCTTGGGAAGCCCTTACTGCTATCTAAACCTACTGAGTTGTGTTAAGGATCAAATTGCAGGTTTGAAAGCTCCCCAATTTATTAATCTAATAGTTAAACTTGTATAGGGAGGCCTCCATAATCAAGTCTTTATTCTTGATTTCCATTTTAAAAAAAAGCTTGTCTAAGGAAAGGTTTCTGAAACTTAAATCTGAAATTACTGTGTACAGCTTCAGTTCATTTACAGTGAAAGCATTGCCTCTATATATATTGGATTTCCCACAGCCAACATAGCTGCCATTATTGTTATATTTTATAATAAAACATTGGAGAACCAAACGGCAGCCAAAGCTAAAGATTTCTAGTGGAAATGTTAACATTTTTTGACTCTGGAACATGACTAACACTCCCTGTTCTGGGTAAATCAATTGAGTAAAGACAGAAGACATTCTTAGAATACGTAGAATGGGCTGTTCTAGGTAAAAAACACTTATAGAATCAGATTGGGCAGATCTCTAATTTTTAGACAGTCTCCAAACAATGACTCAACAATTTCAACAGCTCTTGGAAGTTAATGTCTTAGGCAATCTGGTGGTAAATGGCTAACTTATTAATATTTACAGACAGGATATCAACTTTTTAAGTCATACTATGTACTGGAAATGTGTGATTCTAGCAATGTCTAATTTTATTTTCTGTTTTCTAATTAATTGTTGATTGGGAGCCACCCAGAGTTCGGTATGAGATGGGCAGCTATAGAAATGTTTTAAATAAATAAACTGGATTTCTTTCCCTTCATATGAAAAGAGCAACTTGCGTGGTTGTTTAGGGTGTTTATTTTAATGATTAATATGTCTGCAATCTCAGTGTTATTCTAAAATTCATATTGTATTTGTACTAACTAGCATATATGTGCTAATTATTTCTTCCCCAAGTTGACATCTTTCTTTAAATCAGCATTCTCCTAGTATCAAAATATATGACTCACAAGAAATTCAAAAGCCAGTTCTGACTTTGTTCTTCAATAATTTGGATCACTCAATAGTGGAAAAAAGACAGCTCCAGGATGTAATACTTGCAGTAACAGAATAACATACTTAGTCTTTAGTTAAGTGCTTGATTTACAATTTGCACTGTATTTATGCTCTCAGATTTATTTTAATGTTCTACAATGATAATGGCTACAAATAATGTCCTGGCTAATGCTAACTGTATCTCTCTTAGCTGTCTTTTTTTAAGATTGCTTCTTGAAAAAATATTTAATTCATGTCATCCTTTGGGAGTAAACAAACCACCTGCAAGTCTCTGCCTTTAACACTGGCTTGTTGATCATGAGTTGAGTTGACGGTGTTGTGTCTTGCTGCCTGGAAACTAAACTTGCTGTTCTTGCTTGTGAAAAGGTGGAACAATATCTGACATGGAGCAAAGTTAATAAATTATCTTTCTGCTCTTAAAATAATGAAATATCATGTAAACATAGCTTTGAGCTCTCTGCTTCCTATCAGCTCTCCCAGAGAATGAAGTAACTCGAGACATTTATTGCAGGTGATTTTTTGTTTTGTTTTGTTTGCATGAGCCTTTCTGTACTTCCCAGGTCTCTGTCTAGTCTGCAATACTATATTTCTAGATCTTGTCAGTCAGGTGTTATCCTCTTAGTAAGATTTAATTTATTACCATTAAATACTAGCTTAACCAGAAACAGCAGAGTAGAAAATAAAAGTCATTTTTACTATTTAGTTTACTAACAGTGACGTTTTTCATACTGGTTCAGGGGACTGAGTGAAATGATCACATATGAAATATGTCCATATGTATATGGCATTTAGGAATTTTAATAAAATAGACTTTAAAAACTGAAAAAGACTGGTCAGAATCAACATTCCTATTTTTCAAATTAAGATTCTGAAATAAGCAAGTTAACATAAAAATAAGTCATGCAGAAGATTTTTTTTAACCTTGCAAAAAAATGTTCAAGAATTATACATCCTTAAAGATGCTGGAAATAACTCAATAAATCTGAGACTGTAGATCTCATTTTACCTTCTGCTTACATCTCTGGTAGAAAACAAAGTTAGGAAAATCAAGGATAAGGGAACCATTACTGCCTCTGAGCGTTGTGGTCCAAAAACCCTCTAGAAGGGTCAAGGCTGAAAATGGTGGATTTTTATTGTTTGCTTGATTCAAAAGAGAAAAACAGACTTGGGTAAGTCTTATAGAACAGTATGGCATCCACAGCATCCTATTGAACAAGGCAAAACAAAAGCTAAAAAAATGGGCCAGTTCTATTTTCTGTGCATGGACAAGTTTGTTGAGAGCTTCCTTTTGGAAGGAAACAGGCTGTATAATCCTTAAAATACATGAACCAATACGAAAATACTATTGCTGTTAAGGAAATATCTGGAAAGAAAGCAGGAACTAATTCATTTTACATTGCACAGTGTCAGATGCTTCAAGAACAGGTGGGTATTATTCTAGAAGTTTGTCTCCATTTCTCTTGGTAGATCAAAGGGAATTAGATAAACTGTATGTGAGGTCAACTAGGAAGGCAATAGTAAAGCTCACATCCTTGATGAACATCTCAAGAGAGCTTGCACTCAAATGGTTTGAATATTTGGACAAAACTGCTACACAAATATTAAATATTCTTTTTTATAAATATTACTGTTGACACCACTCCACTGTATTTGGATTGGTATGATTTATGTGATAACTTTTTAGTAAAAAAAAACTAAGACCCTTCATCACTCCCTCTTCCATCATTTTACTTAGGGTTGTAGAAGTATTTATTATATTTATTTATTTATTTTATTTAGAACTCACAGAGGGACTTTGGGCAGTGTACAATAAAATTTTAAAAGCATAAAAAATGAATATAAAAGTGTATTAAATTTAAGAGGCAACAAGTATTAAAATTGATTAAAAGGTAGAGGAGGGCTTCAGGGAACTATCCACCCCCATGGCTGTGTGCTCCTTGGTGCCCCGCTCCAAGGCCAGGAGAGGAGGGAACATCCTGGAGGGAGGGTGTTCCACAGGGTGTGGGCAATGGCAGAGAGGGCTGTCTTCCTGGACCCCACCAGTCAGAGTTCTTCCTTTCCAACATACTTTCCCTGCCTGACAGGATGGGATGGACTGATGTAACTGGACCAAGATGGTTCCATGGGTATAGAATAGATATATACACTAGGCTAGGAAAATGTTTCAAATTCCTAAAATCAGTTATGCTTCACTTTCACAGCGGATCGTTGCAAAGAGGTACAGCAGATCCGAGAACAGCATCCAAACAAGATTCCAGTAAGTATAGAAGATTATCTGTGCTTTTAAATCAATTTATACACATTCCTGGAACATGATAGGTGTCATGTAGGTCATGTAGTGGGATCATAAAGAATTCTTCTTTTTTTCCACTGAAAATGAGTTTGTATATATTGCTTATCTTAGGGACTAGTTCTGTGAAAGTTGTCTAAACAGAAGATTTGCTGTGGTGACCCCTGACAGGAGCAGCCAGAAGAAGAAGAGTTCAATGAAAATTGTCTCCTTTATAACTGAGACTTTCTGCAAACCTGTTCAATCAAAACAACTGAATTCAGGACAATTACCTCTGGAAGTCCCTGAAATATCTTGCAGACAAGTGGTGATTGATATAGTGATTGAGAACTGGTCAATCTATGTCTACTCTTACCAAAGCATATCTCATGCCAATTTAAGAATAAAAAGGATGATGTTGCTTTTGGCCAGTCTCTTAATGGGAGTGAGAAGTTGGGCCAACTTTATTAACTCCTGTAGTAAATCAATCTTGTGATGATAAGAAGCAAAAAGCAAAACTGCTATTTATTTAGAGGTGAACAAAATTATTTGGCTCCCATAAAGCTTGTAACCATGTTCTTGCATCATATTTAGTTTTTATTTGAGTTATTCTTTCCAAAAGATTTCTTCGGAACTGGAGTTTTTATCACAGTATTATTCATATGTATCAGTGAATAATTCCATTGCTATGGTAATAACTGATTATGTGAATAGAAGTAAGGTGTTTTGCATATTACATGGTGATGTTAATATATAAATATTCATATTCTTGAGCAAAATGGAATCTGGTAGTGTTACTATAAAAATTATATTGGAAAGCACTAGATCTGCACAGCAGAGCCTTGCCACTAATAATCCTCTATTTTTTTAGTTTCTTCCCTTTATTATTATTAGATAATCAAATCATTTAAGTTCCTCTTTCTTTTTCCTGCCACAAGTCATAAAATTTCCTACCCAAAGAAGTTTTTTTCCAAGGCAGAAAATTTTCACAGGGAGATTCTGATAAGTTTCATTCATCAACAATTCAGTTACCTGAATATTAATCATCAACTTAGTCATATAAATATTGCACAGAGATATCACATAGAATAGGAAAGTCAAAATAAGCATCCAAAACTCATTTCTGGGCAAAAAGAGAACAAGAAACTAATTTGAAGAGATTGTCATCTAGATCAGGGGTGCCCAACCTTGGCAACTTTTGAGTCGTGTGGACTTCAACTCCAGCTATGCTGGCTGAGGAATTCCAGGAGTTGAAGTCTTAAAGTTGCCAAGGTTGAACATACCTGATCTAGATGTTTAATTTTAATGCTATGCATTTGTTAAAATGGATAATGAAATACATTTAACAATGAAATTATTTTTGTCGCTTAAGTATTGAATGTAGCAGTTGTGTTCCAAACAATGTATTACAAAAATGTATTTGTTTGTAAGATGAATCCTTCAAAAAAGAGTACTTGGGAATACACAGCAGCACTTCTCAAATGTGATAAGAAGCAAAAAGCTTCATAAGAAGCAACAATCTTTTTTCCCCAGCTCTCACCCCGCTTTAGAAGCTGTTCCTGACTTTCTTTGAAGTGTTGAGCTAAAGGGCTATTCATGCTTATGCATGTATAGTAGAGATACCTGGAAGCAGTTTCTGGAACAGCTGTGCCAGCTTAGAAAAAGATGCACCTGCTTTAACAATTTGAAAAGAGATGCTGTGCATTCTGAAGCCCTCTTTCAAAATTTGTCTCTTGGACAAGTTGTGACTGGTTCAAAAATTATAATAGAAGTAGACTGACTATCTTTTTGCCTTTCATTTTCAGGGCATTGTTTATGATTTGTAGTTTGCATTTTAACTGAAAGCTACTTTGAGGACTGTGGACAGAACAGTAGAATACAAGTTAGGAAAAATAAATCAAATCTCCAAACAACATAATTGATGTTAGGACTGGGTGGATAGATCACAGTCCACATATCAGCCCTTTAGAGTTTACTGATGACATTTGGCATGTAGTTTAACTGTGTTTTACATTGGTTTTAATGCTTTACCTCTTTAAGTGACTTAAAACACAGGGATCATAGAATTTTTTAAACATGTCTCCTTCACTGTAATCCTTAGCATTCCCCCAACCTCTCCAGTGCAAGGTGAACAGGAAAGGCTAAATTTATGTCTTTGTTAGAACCTGAATTGCTCTCTTTGAATGCATCCTTGGAGCACCTACTTCATATCTTACAGTCAGCTGACAGAGCTACCTTCAGCCAATTCCTTTTGTTCCAGTTTAGATAAAGAATAAGTTATGAGCATAAGCATGGGTGAGGACTGACAAGCACGATGGCAAGTAATGGAAAATGACAAACTTGCATGATGTTTTTGTGATGCCAAATCCTCCCCTTCCATTCTTGTGTGTGACATTGCAACACAAGTACAAAAGAACAAAGCTTTGTCATGATATCACAATGCACGTTTTATTATTTTGATATTTATGGATACAGTGGTGCCTCACAAGACGAGACTAATCCGTTCTGGAAGAACGTTCTTAGCATGAAATGCTCTTAAAGCAAAACGAGGTTTCCCATTGAAAACAATAGAAAATCAGATGTTCCATTCCATGCCCCAAAAAATATTCACCAAAAAATCATTTTCAACAGAATTTTATTTAGAAATGATTGTCCCTAACATCTGAAACAAGTAACCATGATTAACACACACTATAAAGCAGAAATAGAGCAAACTAACCAGCACTTACAGATCTGCTTCGAGGCAGCTTCTGGCCTCAGCTGCTGCTGGCTGGCTCGGAGGATCCGCTGTTGCCACTTTAAAAGGGCCTTTTTTCCCTCAGATTTTCTGGGCATCGTGGGCGGTTTGGGAAGTACTTCTGGCCTCCGTACTATGAGGGGAGAAACGACGAGGGGGGATTTCTGCTTTATTTGGGGCAAGGATAAGGACAATTTTGCTTTATTTTGTGTGTGTGCGCGCGCGCGCTTTGAGAATATCCCGGCACGAAGGAGAGGAGAAGAGAGGAGAGGAAGGGGAGGGGACTTCCTGGAGAATGAATGAGGAGTCTGAAATCTCTGGAGTTCTCTCTCTTGAATGCCTTTCATTTAATTTACGCTGTTTACGCAGTGAGAGAGGAGAGCTCCGTTGTGAGATTTCCCACGTGAGCTCATCGCGTGGTGCTCATTGCGATCAGGAACATCGACATGCTGCCATGTGGCAGCATAGGCAGAACGCGCGTGCGCTGCTGCCCATATGAGAATGGAGTAAACTGTGCATGGCAGAGTCAGCAGAACTCTCATGCGGGGTTGCTGTCTGCAACAATGGAGTAAACCACGAGGTAGAGTCGGCAGAATTCTTACGCGGAGTTGCTGCCTGAACGGGAAATACAGAGCATGCTTACTGTTGATGCACAAGGTGTGGCATGAAGTTTTCTCATTTTGTGAGTCGCAGCTCGTCTAGCAGAATAAGTTTGATTAAATTTTTTGCTCATCCTGCAAGTTTCTCATCTTGTGAGGTACCATTGTATTCTCATTTTCATCTCTTGAAAGCAAGTCTGACAGAACTTTGTGGCAGGCGGACCCATAACACCTGTTTCAAGGACCCATAATATCTGTTCAGCCTGTGGCACATGCAAAGAAATGTACGGATGCTCAATAAGGAGTGAAATCTCTTTCAAACCATTTTTGGACATAGGGACTTACTTTATTGGTTTGAATCACAAAAAATTCCCAGCCATGATATAGTTTCCTTGATTTTGCTTAGCATGAGTGAACAAGACCTCTAAAGTAGGTTCTTCTAGTTCATCTTTCTCTACAGTGATGAGTAGTAGGGCTTTAGACTGCAATTTTTCTAACAGTAGTTCAATATAGGACCTTCAATATGCCAGCAATGCATGGTGGTGCTGAACTATGGCACATCGGTACATACATACATATAAATATAGTATATCTGTTTTCAAACTCACACATTATTAAAGCACTTGCCCTGATTCAGAAACCACAGATGATCACAAAGTCTTCTCTAAATATGGTTCACACTCACTAAAGATAGAGTGCTGTGTAGAATCCAAAAATGATGCTTAACTTTTTCACCAAATAGGGGGAATTCTCCTGTTCAGTACTGAATCTCCTGAGATTTTGTGGCTACTTGCCAGGCCAAAAAAAGGACTTTTTTATAACAACTCTGGTTGGAGAAGGAAGCTTATAACTACCCTCATCCCCCAGAAATACAAGTGTTATCCACAACAAACTTTTCTCAGTGCTGCAGTCAGTGAAAGGCAGAGTTGCCATATAGCAACTGTTACACATGTCTAGATTCTCCTATATTTTAATGGCACAGTGATATTTGAAGTTTTCTATGCCATATCTGGATCAACTGCTAATTTGACACCGAAGAAACAACTAAATCCGAACCAGTCATATAATCTTCCACCAAAAAGCCCTTTGGGAGTTCTAAGTCCCAAGTTCTAAGTCCTAAGTATGGCATTGCATTTATTAGTTTGCTTCAATTTTCCTTGACTAATGTATAAATATGAATTTTCTTTTGGTTTATATTCAAAAACCAATTTTATAGACTTCATGCTAATCTATCTCAGAGCTGCAAGTTATGATTAAGCTAAAACCTTTCCCTGCCAGCAGCTACTCACATAAGTTGGGCCTAACAGCTGCTTCCCACATTTTATTTGAAAGATACCAGAATGGCTCCCATGAGTGACTTCTCTACCCCATAAGATGTGCAAATCTCATGCAGGAATTTAATTATTTACTAGGATATATCACCTGCCCCTTCTCAAAGGTTTGGTCTTGGTATCAAGTAAGTGGATGCATGTATTTTAAGGAGGCCTACATCATGATCTTATGTTGGGAGCCAAGGAAGGCACAAAAAGAGGAAAAGATTTTGAGTCCAAGATTATATAAACAATGACCAACATTTTAAACTATAAGTGGAGGGTTATACAAAGTTAACTTGTTAACATTTTGATTCACAGAACTGAGTAGAACTCATGTGGACTTTCCTATGAGATTGCTTGGCTATGTTTGGCTTTAGAAGCCACAGATTATGCAGACCCATTATAATGACTCAACATGGATATTGGCTAACAATTATTTTTAGCTCCATCCCTAATAAGAGTGGGTGAGTGACTTTTTCTTATATTGTCACTTCTTCAAACTGCTGTTTTTAAAATCTCCTCCATTAACCAGAACAGAATGGTGATTAGCAAGTAAGCTGTATTTGATGTTTTCAGATGCACTGCATGTTCAGATATATGTATATGTGTGACAAGTTGCATATATGTCCAGTGGAAGTATTCTTTGTAGATATTTGGCATTGAGATCAGCTGTACTGTATGTATCTTGCAAACAATGTGATTGCTTTGAGGAAAGAGAGTTTTTATGTCTTTTTAATCTTTTCTTACACAAAGACACACACACACATAACTTTATAAAGGAAGATTACATAAGAATGATCTAGCTTGGAGATTTTTTCCAATAGGTAAAGATACAGAGTAATTTCTATCACAGAATCAAGTATGCATGTGTGTGTGTGTGAAAATCAAGATGGCATGATCATGAACCACATGATCAAATCCTTGCTCTTTTTACATAGATATGACACATTTTTAAAAAGGATTGGACAACCCATGATCCCCTGGATCATTATTTCAGAGATATTTCTTTACCAGATTCCTCAATGCCCTCAAAAATTGCAGAGCTTCTAATGTGTTTGAAAATTTCTTAAAAATTCAAGGCCATACCCAGGGATGTATCTGTTCTGAAAGTGGCCCATGCTGAACTGTACAGCAGAGTTCATACAGCATATAGTACACATACAGATCAATAGTAGGAGTTGAACAGCTTATGGCATTTTGTATTATGTCATAAAATGTTTTATGATAATTTTTGCATCATAAAATGTTTTATAAAATTTGCCAAATATTAACTTCATGGAAGTCATGGGTCCTGGATTTAGTATGCATTCTGTAAATTAGCCCATTTGAAGTACCTTGGTTCAAAAATTTTTATCCTATGATGCACTAATTTGCCCAATTAAGACACATAACAGTTTTAGTGGTATATAGAAGATGTGGCTTGGAACATGTGGCTTCAGCCACTATCTTGACTTTTTGATCTTGCCCTTCCAAATGCCCCTGAACAGAATCTCTTAAATTACTCATAAGAAAAAGTATGTAGCATTGCTTCTATTTGTTTAGGTTTGTGTCCACCTGTGAACCAATTAGGGAAAATGAGATTATCTGGCTGAATGCCTGGTACATGCTGTTTTTCCCCCATCCCCTCCAATTCTTTCAAACTGAAACTTAGAGATGAACAGTTTTGTATATTTCAGTCTTTATAGCCCTCTTGCGCACCTCTTTTTTCCGGGATCTTGCAGAGTAATGTAATACTTGTAAGAGGTGCGGTGGCGCAGCGGACTAGGGCCACCAGTTATGCCGACCTGTATAGGCCAGCATTCTGGCAGGTTCGATCCACAGCTCCGCATGACGGGGTGAGCTTCCGTCACTCGCCTCAGCTTCTGCCCACCCAGCAGTTCGAAAGCACGTAACAACTGGTGAGTAGATAAAATCGGGTACCACTTCGGTGGGAGCTGGCCGGCTTCAGCGGGTCAGTTGAGGCGAGCGGTGAGAGGGAAAAAGCGGCGCGGAGTGAGTGATGAGGTGAAGGCGACCCACCCTCCTGCCGGGGGTGGAGCAGAAATGCGGAGATGCCCAGAAGCAACATCACATCGGCCAGCAGGGGGGGTGGGATTAGTTTACACATATAAATGTATAGATAGCTAACCTATGTAAGCCGCCAAGAGTCTTTGGAAATTGGCGGCATAGAAATATGTGGAATAAATAAATAAATATTTCCAGTCTTAATGACTACCAACCAGTTGCACTCACCCCAGTGGTGATGAAGTGCTTTGAAAAGCTGGTCCGGGGTCACATCACATCATTTCTTCCCCATAAGCTTCACCCTTACCAGTTTGCATATAGAGCAAACCAATCTACAGAAGACACCATAGCCACACCTGGAGCAGCAGGCGAGTTATGCACGGCTGCTCTTTGTAGATTACAGCTCAGCATTTAACACCATCCTCCCTCACAAACTGATGGTCAAACTAGCGGATCT
>JANHZU010005786.1:9786-21854 GCA_032468055.1 Acrochordus granulatus | reverse complement strand
GCGTGGAGTCGCTGCCTGAACGAGAAATACAGAGCGCGCTGACTGATGACGCGGAAGTTATCGCGCGAAGGTTTCTCCTCGTGTGAGTTGCAGCTCATCTAGCGGAATATTTTCTGATTAATTTTTTTGCTCATCCTGCGGTTTCTCACCTTGTAAGTTACTCGTCTTGTAAGGCACTGTACTTATTACTGAGTTTTTATCATCTCAGGATTTGTTGGAAATTTCATCAGATTGAATACCTCATCAAGAAGATATGAATTTGGATGAAATGAGAAATAATTGATTTGATGATGAACACAACTTTAAGCTTTATAATGCTCAGATATCAATTGTTCCAGTATACGAATATACATACAATGAATTTATTATAATTGAGTTTTAAATGTATCAATTGATTATATCAATTAATTGAGGCAGATAGAATATCTCTTTGTTTTATATACATGCACACTGTTCATGATCTTGGGATTGGGCAATACAACATTTTTTGGTTATATAATACAATGTAGAAGTCCCTTCTAGATATAGCAGCAGCCATTTACATAAACTACACTCTGTAATTTAATAAGGCAAGATGTTTATTTTTAATTCCTTTTGAAGGAGCACTTAGCAAGAAATACAGTGTAAAACAAAAGAATATGTATGACCTGCAGGGTGCCTCCCAAACTTATCATCTCTGCTCACAGATAAAAAAAGTGGACTGTGTAGGCCTTTTCTGGGAACTGGGAGCTAAATTTAAATCCTGCTTAGCTTGCCTATAAGAAAAACATATTGTGGGTAAAATCACAGAGAAAGAAATCAGATATAGCTGTGTTAGGTTTAAAAGTTTTAAAATAGCAGGAAGTACTGTACATATGCATCTTAAAGAAATCTGCTCAGACAACACTAACAATAGATGGGAGGGACCAGCCTTTTTGTACAGCCTCTGTTCTAACACCATCACATTTGACTCCTTCTCCTGTCAAGAAGTAACTCTTTGGGTAGAATTTATAATGGTCTCTGTACAAGAAAGGCTTATCATCATACGGAAATTAATTGCTCTAATTTGGAAAGAAAAAGGGTTTGTGCTTTCTGATTTTTTCCACAAAATAAGAAAAATGAAAATACACACTATGCTACCAAAATTGAATGATGGTGGGAAAGACAGTAATTATTTCATGCACCTCAAAATGGACTACATAGCCCATCCATGACCATGTAGGCCTATGTGCATTCCACCGGGGGGGAGAGGTTTCCTATATCACACTATGTTAATCTCACTTCTTAAAACCTATATCTAAACAACACAGTGCTATCTCCACAGGGAGGAACACTTATTTTCCCTTAAATAAAAGCGAGCAAATTTTATCCATTCCATGTTGTTCAGTCGCACAGTTGTGTCCGACTCTTCGCGACCCCATGGACTGCATGAGCCTAGCCCTAATCCCAATCCTGAGGACCACTGTCTTTTAAAATCTGGAATTTAACTCTCCAATGACAGACTGGTTCAGACTGGTACTGACTCCACCATTAGTCTAGAGCACCATGCTATATCAGCCCTCCCAGCTTCTAATATTAGCACAAGAAGATCCATGTAACTGCCCATTCTCCAAAGACCTCTGTAAATTTAGGCAGGTAAATGAACAATTAAAGCAAAGGAAGAAAGTAGTGAGAACCAAATAAATGCATATTATTTGTTTTCTGAAAAAAGTTCCCAACGGTGTTCCCAGAAATTATCCTCATCACTTTAGGAACAAAAGCTCACTTTGGTTGTTAGTCCCAATGCTTGTTACCTGATTAATCCCAGGAACTGTTGACTGGGTTCACAGCAACACTATGGCTGAGGAAATAGCTTTAAACAGGGATACAGGATACAAATGAAGTTTCTTCCATTTTGTTCACAAGTTCTTAGTACCAACTCTATATCAGGATTAGAATCTTTCCAAATTGCAGCCCATTCTCCATATGCAAAGTTTCTTCCCCAAAATCAGGCCCCCGCCCACACAAGTATCATCTGTTTTTCATAAATATCTAGTCTTCAAGTCATGTCAAATGCCAGGATTATTTAAGAACCAACATAGGGTCTGTCCTATCTTTTCTTATTAAATGGATTCCATGAGTAAGGTAGTATTCCCTCTGCAGGAAAGCATAAAAATAATCTGAGATGAGAAAAATCTGCAAGAGAGAGAAAGAAAGAAAAAAGTTACACTACTTCCTTCAAAACTTAAGATATATTGTAGACAGTACCATATACCCCCTAGGTATGTTTTACGTAGGTTATACTGCAGGTAGCTGTATAAACAATATGAGACTAATATATGGAGGTGTGGATTTACTTCAAATAATTGCCTACTTGGTCTAAAGCCAGACGACTGGATTATGGATCATAATATTACCAGTCAGGAAATCCAAGTTCCCAAGTTTAAATCATGCCTGTATCATACCAAAAAAAAAAACACCTCGCCCATCCTGGGGGGGCGGAGCAGGAGTCTTGGAGGATGCCCCAGATATAAACATAGCCGGCCAGCCAAGAGAGGCAGGGTAAAAATAAAGAAATGTATCATCTTTAATCTATGTAAGCTGCCAAGAGTCTCCTGAAATTGGCGGCATAGACATGTGATGAATAAATAAAGACCACTGCCATTAATTCACAAAGTCACCTTCAGCCTCCTCCCCAAACCTGTATCACAGTCTCTATCAGTGTATGTCAGTCTTGCAACTTTCAGGGACATGGACTTCAATTGCCAGAAATCCCCATCAACCAAATCCCCAGCCACAATATCAGTCACATTCTTATATGCAGAACTAGTTAAGATCTTCTATACACGATTTTAAGATACCCATAAAAAGTATTATGATAAAAGTGGCATAGGTAGTCCTCAGCTTACAACTGTTCATTTAGCAACTGTTTGAAGTTACAACAGCATTGAAAAAAGCTTACACTTGCTCCTGGTTTTTTTTTAGTTATTTTACCATCAGTCACTCACACTTATAACTGTTGCAGCATCCCCAGTCATGTGATCAAAATTCAGATGCTTGGCAACCAGCACGTATTACATGATCACCTTTTGCAACTTTCTCAGCTGGCTTCCAACAAATAAAGTCAATGAGGGAAGATGATTCACTTAATGATTACATGATTCATTTAACTGTGACAAAAAAGATTGTAAAAGTGGGTGCAACTCACTTAAGAACCATTTTATTCAGCAATAGAATTCTGGACCCAATTTTGGTTGTAAGTCAAGGATTAACTGTACATTACAGAATAGGAAATCTTGAAATATTTTGTTTTCCAAGAAATTAATGGCATATTCTTACTGTAATTTCCCATGGCAATTTCTGTTCCTTTTGGGTTCTTTACTACTTGTTTTACTTAATCTTGATTTTCAGCATTATAACCTAACCTAAACAGGACATCATTTCACTAAACTTGAGCATAAGGCCATTTCAGTTCAGCAGAATGTAGTTCTATCTAGACATGTCCCAGACCGAACTGTAAATATTTGTCTCCTCACCCAGCCTATTACCATTGCATCCTGTGTTTTAACAAATTGTCCCACTTTTAGTTCTAATTACTTACTTCAGAAATCCATGTTTTCCTTTCAGCCTTCTTAATTCTTTATGTCAAATGCTGGCTTACTTTTACCCGTGGTGAATTAGAAAAAGCCTAATAGTTTTGTCCTGTTTATTTTTCTTAGAACACAGAGGAACCAGAGATGATGACTATGCACAATGCTCCATTTGTGTCCTCCTAGGTACGCCTTCCCTCCTCCTTTTGCTTTCTGATGCCTGTATTTTTAACATCTGAAAGGGAAATTGATTTCTGGCTTTGAGGATCCTGATAAAGCATTAAATCTAAATTCAGAAATTATAATTCATAGCTTCTGAACTAGTCAGAATATAAAGCCTTGGTTTAAAATTGATTTCTGAATGACATTTGTTGGGAACCTATAGTTTTGGATGTTAACAAAAATACATGGTTAACTGTGAGTCCTGCCTTCTTTACTCATTTATGCAAAGGAAGAAATAAAACAGTTACGTGTGATGTATTAAAATCATATACAGAATATCTTGTCCAGTTCTGCGTATAAGATTATAACTTTGCATAAATCAATCATGTCAGTTTGTATTCTACAGAGCAATCTGTAAAAAAAAAAACCTTATTTTTAAAATGGCCAACATCTTGACACACTGTCAAAACGTTCTGAAATTTTAACATTCTTGTTTAAAATCATGTGATAATTTGGTATTGTCACTCAAAATCTTCAAAAATTTTGATGCTCCCAAGATTTGGGACAATTTCAATTTATATTTTAAAATTAATTTTATTAATAGAAACCAGCTAAAACATGTCTGCATGTAATGCCTGTGGGTGCTACCTGACTAATACAGTGGTTCAGACAAAATCTGATTATAGTGATCCACATAAAGAAAGGTTTGAGAACCGTTGCAATGGGCTATTACTATAAGTTATCGGGAGGATTTTTCCTTTGCAACCCCATGAAATTTCATTGTCTATGACAACCTGAGACTTAGAGCAATGCTCCCTTTATGATGTATGTTAAATGCGCTAATATTTGTCTATAGGACAGAAAATCCAAAATCAATATTATAAGAATTTTTTTTCAAACTAATAGGAGATCAACAAAAATAGAAGTTCAACTGCTATGTTTACAGACTAAAACAAAATATAAACGGAAATTTGGAGTAACAATATATGGTAGATCCTTAAACTAAACACATGGAGTAGTATGAAGAGCTGATATATTTTATGAGTCAACATTTCCACTAAAACTGTAGATTAATGCTTTGAAATACTCAGCATGCGTGGAACAAAATAAGATGGATAACCCCATTGCAGTCAACAGTATTACATGCTGCAAAATTGCACAATTTAGGTCAAATCCACTACAGGCACATCTGTAGTTTTCAGCTCTGTATCTATCTCTGGGAATTATTCTCAGCAATATTTACTAGTTATAGTAGAGAATAGAGATTTTATGTAGCAACACACTTCATCCTAACAAAATTTAGTGGTACATAATCTGCAGGAGTGCCACTTCCATTTTCTGATGATGAACCATTAAAGAATAGGGAAGCAATATGAAGAGATTATATTCCTTATAGAGGCGCAGTGGTGCAAGCAGTTAAGACACTTGGCTTGCCGGCTGGAAGGTCAGTGGCCCAAGTTCAAGACCTGACGTTGCTGTGCAGCAGGCTGAGCTCCTGTTATTCTGCCTCAGCTCCTGCCAACCTAGCAGTTCAAAAGCATGCAACTGCAAGTAGATAAATAGGTACCACCTACTCTGGTGGGAAAGGTAACAATGTCCATGGGCTTTTGGCATCTAGTCATGCCAGCCACATGATCACGGAAGTGTCCTCAGACGAATGGTGGCTCTTCAGCTTAGAAACAGAGATGAACACCGCACCCTAGAGTCGGTCACATCTGGCAGGGTAACCTTTACTTTATGAAGAGAACTAGCTGCACACTGGTGATTACTGAGCAACATCAAAGCTAGAAAACTGGCAAGGCAGCCAGGAAATTCCAGCTATGACAGAGAAAGCAGCAGCTGTCATTCCAATCTGCCAAGTTGCAATCTGCTAATAACATTTACATAAGAGAATGCTGCATTTTGCTTTTCCATTTTTCCCACAATTCTAATAAAATGTATTTGTTATAGGGATTTAAAGCAGCAAGATTTGCAGAAAACTGTTATGTTGCCAAAATTATACCATGTACTATATATGATGACAAAATCATGTAAATGCTGTGATTATGTATCTAAGTCAGGTCAATTCATAAGTCTATGTAAGTCAAGGCTTTTGTGCAATCATGTCATCATATATATATCATCACTTGGATGTACACCCTTGGTCTTCACTGATGATGTCCATAATTTGGAAGCAAAGCAGAAACAAAAAGTCCAATAAAACAACACTGACAAAATTGTGATATCCCTGTTGAAAGGTGGATATTAACCAAATTATTTTAAAAAACCTAGAAAAACAATAATACATACAAACACACAGACCTATTAAATTTGGTCTAATCATTGGAAAATGGAAGCATTTAAATAAGATAAATCTTATTTTATCTCCTCCTCTAACTGTGGAAAGATTTACAGTATTTTTTCTTGTGGATATAAAAGCAAGCCAAGAATCCAAGACTGTACATTTTATGTCTAATACCACAGTAATTTTAAGTATTTGTGAAACATAACAGAATATAAAACAATGGTTAAAACTCAATGCATCTGTGAGGGCTACTTAATACAAAGTTAACATTTTGTTTCACTAACCTGTCCTACATTGAATGTTAATGTAATTGCGTAATAAAAATTGGAGTTTGCACTTCCTGCATAAATCCAGAGATGCCATAAAACTGGGAACAGCAGGGAGCAGACAATGAGTACACAGGAAAGGATGAAGATATTCCGTAATACTGTAACAAAAAGCAGAGACATCATTAAAGCCAGTTAATTGATGCACTAAGGCATTGTTGGCTTGTCCTATCTTAGTTACAGATGGGTGGCAGATACTAATTTAGAGGGTGGATCCAGAGGCAGCTGCTACAGACATCCTTTTCTTAAAATCAGTAATTAAGTAAAGAAAAGTTTGACAAGTTTATTTGTGCTGACTTCCCAACTATACAGACCCTGCTTCCACTTCCTGGACTAAAGCAGGTGCAAACTGCAAAATACAAGAATATCAGAGTACAATAAAGATGGGTACTGGGTGAAAAGCTAATTCTGGACTGAATTCTTCCTGTTCTAAAATAAAATGCTAATTATTCTAAATATAATATTTTATAGAATACAGTTTTCCACAATCCTTTTAAGAGGTGCTATTTAAGTCAATCTTTGATAATTAAAAATAAACATTTAACATTGTAGTTTAGAGGCACAGTGGTGCAAGCGGTTAAGAGCTCAGCTTGCCGGCTGGAAGGTTGAGGGCCATGCAGCAGGGCGAGCTCCTGCTCTTCTGCCTCAGCTCCTGCCAACCTAGTGGTTCAAAAACATGCAAATGTGAGTAGATGAATAGGTACCGCCCCTTCTGGCAGGAAAGGTAACAGTGTCTGTGCGCCTTTGGCGTCTAGTCATGCCGGCCACATGACCACAGAAGCGTCCTAGGATGAATGTTGGCTCTTCAGCTTGGAAACGAGGATGAGCACCACACCCTAGAGTCGGTCACAACTGGCAGGATAACCTTTACCTTAGTTTACTGATTTAGTTTCAGTTTTATATTTTATAAGAATAACAAAAAGATTCCAAAGGTGGAATATACTGAACCCATAAAACTACACACTATTGTCTGAAAAATCTTATATGATAGAAGGGTTGCAGATAAATACATCAGAAGAAAAAATAAGTAGAGAACATTGTTCAGTTTTTATTAACCAATTATTCACATTTTCAATTTTCCAAATTAGTTGGAAATGAGAGATTCACTGTTTCATGAAATTATCAGCTTGCTGCTATATTTGCTTTATTCAAATGTATAATATGAATAAAGCAAATTTATTTGAATTTTCAACAAATTTGAAAAAAACAGCTATTGGAAGCTAATTTTAGATACTAGTTCGCTAGTATGGAGAAAATAGCTAACAGCCAAATAATTTTAGACTATTTATCCATGTTATGAAAAATGATATCCTACTACCTATTCCATATTTCTTCCTGAATCATTGTCACAGTAAGAATCATGCACAATTCTCACATCAATAATAATACGTTACTTACACTGATATAGATGGCTCCAGAGAGGAAGGAAGGCCATGTAGAGAGCAATATCACCTACAGTTGGATAGGATTTAAAGATGGAAATGATGCCCAGTTGAACAAACATGAAGAATATGGGATGTTCCCTAGAAAAGAAACAAAAATGATTTTAAGTAACTGGATGACTGAGTCATTGCTGTTCTTCCAGTCTGCATATTCTGTATTATTTTTATTAATTTACAATCACATTTCTAGGCCGCCAATTTCTGAAGACTCTTGGCAGCTAACAGAGATTAGAGATGTAACAGTACATTATTAACCCCACCCCCCTTGGCTAGCTGGCGATGTTCACATCTGGGGCATCCTCCGAGGTTCCTGCTCTGCTCCTGGGACGGGCACATCCAACAGTGCTCCTGTCGCTGCCGGCTGCCGGTTTCCCCCCCGAAGGAGGTACTCATCGATCTAATTGCATTTTACGTGCTTTCGAACTGCTGGGTGGGCAGGAGCTGGAGGTGAGTGATGGGAGTTCAACCCATCATGCAGAGCTGCAGCTCAAACCAGAGTTCCGACCATCTCTGGTCAACACAACTGACGCCACAAAGCCACTGCACCAGCACACCTCCACATAATGTATTACCATTATCAATTAGCTTTAATGTACAACATTCAGAATAAGGAAGTGAGATACTCTAGACTTGTAACACTGTTCTGAACAACTCTAATATACCTATATTCTGTTAAGTCTATTGCAAATTTGAGTTATAAAATCTTTATCGCAGGTGGTCTAGGCATAAGACAGCAATCCATAATTTGACATTTTGAAGATGTGTGGAATTGAAGCTTTGGAATTCTCCTGTCTTAAGAACTCTGGAAGTTGCATTCACAACAGATCTGGAGTATGCTAAAGGGGGAAGGCAGGGCTAAACCAAACAAAAAGTAAAATAAAACTGTAAGGTCAGTTCTTTCACTCAGGTGATCTGCAGTTCAAAATTATTCTAAAAAGAATTAAGTAAACTAAATGTATTTGTTAGTGTGAGATGTCTTTGGTTTCACTGTATAGATTACTCTCCTAGTATTAATACATGCTTAATATATTATTAATACATCAGAGCCTGATCTATTTCATGTATGGATAATATATGCAGGCATCATATATGGATAATTTATGCAGACATCTTAGTATGAGAGAGAATAAAAACTTACAAAGCTGGAAAATAGTTTTGAATTATTTTAGTAAAAGTCAATTAAAACAAACTGGTATTAGCTCCTGCTTGGACAAGATCAAACCCTCAATTTATATAACTTTTCTTCTAAGACTGCATTATTTGCTTTATAAATTAAAATGCTGTCATATATTAACATGCTGTCATATCCTTTTTCAGTGCAGACTGACAATATTCAATGAAGATTCCATTACCTTCCTAGGTTACTCTGCCACGAAGTTGCTTTTTCAATAATGGACAACTTCCCCAGCCTCCTGACATAACATTTAATTTAAAACAACTCTCTCATGAGGTACTGTAGCTATTATAAACACTAATATGGGTGTTAAAGGTAAAGGTTTCCCTTGGTGGTGGTGGCCAACTCCAGGGGACTGTGCTTATCTCCATTTCCTAGCTGAAGAACCAACATGTCCAAAGACGCTTCTGTGGTCATGTGGTCAGCATGAATATACAATAAGGGGCATGGATGCTGTTACCTTTCCCATCAAAGGTGGCATCTATTTATCTATTTGCATTTTTACATGCTTTTGAACTGCTAGGTTGACAGGAGCTAGGCAGACAACGGGAGCTCATGGGTCTCAAAATCAAACAGCTGAACTTCTGACCAACAAGCCCAGTGTCTTAACTGCTTGTGCCACTGGTGCCCTCAATTGTTGTGTATTAGAAAGAATAGCTAACTCCATATATCATTAGCATACAAAAGTGCAAATTCTTAGGAAAAAACAAACTGTTTATTATTTTGAATAAATTTTTGAAAGTTTATTTTTTTGTTAAACTAAGGCCAATCATTACACATTGGAATTATTTAAAATGGAAACTGGAATAATAAAGTATTTTATTCAGGACTGGTACTGATAATAATAGATTAAAATAATTATAATGGATTGATTGCCTGCATTTAAATGATTCTAACTTATATTGAACTTGTTATGTGATGTCTATTTCCCCTATATTGTATGATGACTATCAAATATTACCAGCAATTAATATGAACTAAACTAAGGTGTTACAATTATGCAAATAAATATCAAGAAGCTACTTACTTTAATTTTAGTGCCAAGGGAATAGTGTAGAAAAAGACATTGATCTGAAAAACGCACACAAAAAAGAGACTGAAGTGTTCAAACATTTCAGCAAAGAAGTACCAGAAAAGGCCAACATTGGGTGTCAGGTCTGGAACAGAAAGGCTGAAATTGACAGAATAATATCATCATTACTGAATTATCTATATCTGTGTCTGTAAGATCATATCCAGGTTCTCAATGAACTTGCGACTGGGTTAGTATGTTGCAGAAAATGCACTATAAACAGGAAGTCTTTCTGCCATTACAAAGACTTACATATGAAAATAAACACAGGGACTTTTAAGATACTTTTATTTGTTAGCTTTATATTCAGCCTTTTCTTCAGGAGCAAAAGTTAATGGGCACAAGTTTGTCTCCTTCTACCTTCCCCCAGATCATCTCTATGAGGTAGGTTAGCTTAAGAGAGAGTGATTTACTGAAGAAACATCCCTAAAGCTCGAAGAATCATATACTTATTTCTTTTTAACTCTGATATAGAATCTAAGTTGTTTAGAAACATATTCAGCCAAAGCATGACAGCTTACAGTGATTCCAAAGATCCAGTTTGGTCTAGTGGTTAGGCTAGACCCCAGGAGCCTGTGGATTATAGTCCTACCTTAGGCATGAAAGCCGGCTGGGTGACTTTGGGCCATTCACCAGGAGAATGTGAGTTCTAGCCCCACCTTAGGCATGAAAGCCAGCTGGGTGACTTTGGGCCATTCACCAGGAGAATGTGAGTTCTAGCCCCACCTTAGGCATGAAAGCCAGCTAGGTGACTTTGGACCATTCACCAGAGAATGTGAGTTCTAGCCCCACCTTAGGCATGAAAGCCGGCTAGGTGATACTGGTCCACCACTCTCTCTCAGCCCAACCCATCTCATAGGATTGTTGTTCTGGGGAAAATAGGTGGAGAAAAGAATTAGGTATGTTTGCCACCTTGAGTTATTTATAAATGTAATTAAAGGTAGGATATAAATACATCATTTACTGAATTCTGAATTAGTTCACTGTTGGAGACCTGAAATAACTGAGCCCTGACTCAGCAGCCTAGTCAGTTACTGCTCCTCTCAACTGCAAAATACAATATATTTTTTTGCCAATCTATTATATCCATTAGAAGTAAGGCATTAACATTCATCTGTGCGTGTTTTTGATGTTTATACAAGAAACATAAGAAGTCATTTTTGCTTGTTTTTTTTTAGAGTGGCAATCTATATTTTTCTATAACAATTTTATTTTAGCTTTTGGGAAGGGGACATTTATTAGTAAAAAATATTTAAACTTCTCAATAATAAATAAAGGAGCAGAAAATAAGCATCCACATTCAGTATTTCTACCTCAAGACAATTGTATACATAATACATTAGAACTTCTTTTTTGTCATTTAATACATTTGTCATGTGTTGCTCACATATAATCTAAGATCATGCTGACTTTTTTCTATGGACTGAAACAAGGTGCAAGATGAATGTCAGCCACTATCATCCAAAGCTAGGGACACCAATTTGAAAATGGTAATACTTTTCATCAATTTTACACTGTCATTTCTGGGGGCATCAATACTTGGAAACATCCTGAAAATTCAAAGATACTAAATGGACAATGTTGTCCAAAGCACTACACAGACCTTCCCATAAAATATTCCTGGCAAGTGCTAATCTATTTTCCAAGACAGTGAAGATTCTTCATCTCTCATATGAAGCTTATTACCTGCACTATTGTATTAGTGAACACAGCTTTTCTTATTCCACAGAATATAAGCCTTGAATTTTTTAATCATGCAGCCCACACTTAAATGCCAATATAGCTTAATCACATTCCTGCTTAAGTGAATGCATTAAACACTTCCCAAACCACTCATATAAGCAAAGTTACGTTATTTATCCAAAATGCTGAAGCAAGACATTTTCTAATTAATGAGGCATTGCACAAAATCAAATATTTTAAAAATAAAAGGTTTGATTCGATCATTTGTTTTTTAGTTTTATACTATGAACTCACAACTTGGGAAAGAGGTTGAGTCATGGCAACTGGACTTCTTTTCTATTTGGTTCAAAACGTTTTGCTGAAGAAATCCAGTTGCC
>JANHZU010005785.1:66944-79976 GCA_032468055.1 Acrochordus granulatus | reverse complement strand
GTGGCTTTGTGTCCGACACATTGACAAAATTAAATTAAGTATTTTATATCATTTCTGTTATATAATTTGCAGTGCCCCAATCTTGACTGTTCAGAATGTAGAGATTCATTGAGGTTTTGATCAGAATTTAATTCAACAACAGATTAAAATCGCTTTCTCATATTAACTCAAATTATTAATTTTAGCTACAATTCCAGCATATTCTCAATTATTCTCAAGCATGGTGTTTATGAAAGAGAGTATGCCTTTTCAAAATTATTTGCAGTCTTAATACAACTATGCTTGACTTTGATCTCCAGTAGTTTTTCAGTCCTTCTATAAAAAGCAACTTAGATCTTATCTAGTCACTGACAAGAATTGTAATATATTAGGTTGTTCACATTTGCTAGACATGTTGGACTCTTTCTCTAAACCATGAAAATTTGGAGGCCGGTTTGAAATTTTAAAAGCCTGAATTAAACCTTTCACAAAACAAGTTACCACGAGGGGTAGGTGCCTATGTATAAACAAGCTTAATCAGTTCCAAAGCATCCATATTCTAAAATGCAAATGGCTGAGATTGATCCCCATTTCCAAATAATATTATTAAAACAACCAAGTTCCACAGTTCAGTGCTAAGCTACATATGTTTTCTTCTACTGGAAGCACATATGGGCAGTCAGTGCTTCAGAAAGCACACAAATGGGAGAAATATGCATGTAGGCAAACCGCCATGGAATAATCTTTCTATATAAATGCCTACAAAAAGGGCAAACTGGGGGGGAAGCAAATCAGGGAGCAAACCCCACTCTGTCTCATACTGATGACTTGACTTAACTTGGGTAATGAAATGTCTGCAAGCAAACAACCAAGCACAAAGAGCACTAATGACTCCATAATATTAATAAAAATCAGGCAGGATGCTTACCAGAACTCAGTACAGATGTCATTAAATATATTGGCACCTTTCAGTTCAAAGTTGCTTGAAACTGGAAACAAATGAATTTAGGGCAGAGCTTCAAGGAGGCAGAATCTTATTCTAAGTGTGAAGGTGCAGTTATGCAGAACTGAATTAATTCATCCTGGGCTTTTATTCTTTTATGTAGCTATTGGACATCTCTGCATAGTTGTCTGTCTTTGTAAAATCAAAATCTTCAAATGTGAATATACAGTAGAAGCAGAAATTAGAATATTTTTTTCAATTTATGATTTCTTAATATGGTCTGACAAATAGTATGTTTCTGGATTGTACAGATCAATGGAGAACGTAGTACTTGAGAAGTATCAGTATATCTCCTCCATTAAAAACTACTTCAAATCTTTATTAAGGTCAGAGACCAGCATAGAATGAATGAGATACAAACAAAAAGCATAAAAGGTACATCAAAGTCTAAAACATTAAATAAATATTCAGTTGTGTAGCAACTTAGAATGTTTTGTTACAAAATGCATGTAGTATATAAGGATTCACACGTTTAACTCCTTTTGCATTCCCCATCCTTCTAAGGTAGGTGTAATGTATATAGAATATTATACCAAACTAGAGTCAAGATCTTTTAAGAAGGTTCTACTGATTATCTTTATTCAAAACCTTCTGAGAAGTTGGGTTTTTAACCCAAATGAAATTGATTACCAATTTCAGAATCTATCTGCCCTAACTTATAGCATGTAGACTAATAAGACTTTTAATGTTAATAAGACTTCGTATTAACTAATAAGACTTCTAATGTAGACTTTTAAGTTAAAAGAAGCAACAAAATAATGTATATAATCTATAAATAGTTGCTTATGCTACCTTTAACTGCCTTGCTGAATTATTGTGCTGCTTATAGCATAAGATATCATTCTTGGACCTTCTGTCTATTTATGATAAATAGAAATCTCCATTGTAACATATTCATCAATAACTTATTTTAGGCTACAATAATAAGATTCACCTCCTTCTGTTCAACATTGGTTTCCTTCCTGCCAATAGATAGATACAATACATAGTGTATTAGAATCTGGAGCACTGCAAGGACCAATCTACATTGTACTATACAGTGGATATAATATAGCTAAGAAGTGTACACGATAATGGTATGAGAAAACAGGAAAATAGTATGGATAAAATATAGTACACCAATTAATAGAGAAACGGAACAAATGCTTGGATTCCTCACAAGTAGTTATTAGGTGTCATATTTTATCCATAGCAATAATAGAAGATGGTCAAAACTGGTTTCTCAAAGTGAATCATGGTTTATTTTTTTACCCTGAAAAATTATAGGTGAGAATATAACTCACCTGCAATTTTCTTGAAAAGTTTAAATCTGTGATTGAAGGTTACAATATCTGGCCTCTGTAGAAAGAATGTGGTTGTAATGTAGAGTCTCTCATAAGTATTTTATGTACCATCAAGCTGCAGCTGCTGTTCATTTCATTTCTCCAGCTGCTTATAGTTTATAAGCATGTTGAGGCTGGTAGCACCAAAAGATAGTGATCTGATTCAATGCCAGCGAATCTGATTCTGAGAGAGTGGTCTTGAATTCCAATCAGTTTTGCTTGTACCAATTCTTGGAGCATTTTATACCCAGCCAAGTCACTCACAACTCAGACACCATGTTGGCCAGGCCTAAGTCATCTCTGATCAACTTTTCATATCTGATTCAACATTTGCTATTGAAGCTACCAAATGTTGGTAAATGACTAAGTGAATTCTAAGTACAATAAATGTCATTGCCAATATAAATTGGTAAAGAGAATATAGCTCTCAAGAAAAAATTCAAGTGGTTAAAATTAAAAATAGTCAGATCTTTAACTAAATCAGAACCCAGAGGTACATGTTTAAATCATAGTACATGCTGAAGCTGAAAAATTATTTCATCTAATGCATGAATATTAATTTACAATGCTAAGGCTAATAAATTTATAATATATTTGTATTGCTGTTCATACATTTTCCTTCTTTAACTCTGAAACTCCTGGATTATGTAAATAAATAGTTGCTCTGTGTATGTGTGTGTGTATGTGCATGCGTGCACAAAGGTGGCATCAGGATAAAGGCATTATTTATAGTGATGTGTGGATTTTTATAGAATATTTGATTTCTGAGCTTTGTCTACAAAATTACCTGCTTGTATAATTTCCAAACTTAGTCTCTTTTGCTATGTTTAATTTGTAAGATAATATTAATTATCCTATACCATAGATATGCCTTTTCCCTCAGCAATGCCTTTCCAGGGGTCATTTTGTTTGGAAATGTTTCTTAACTTTTGAGTACTGAGTGCTAAATAGTCTATGACTAGATAGGAAATTGTATCTATCTGCCATAATAGTATCCTATATATAAAGTTCTATAAAGCTACGATTAATTGGACATATGGAATGAGAAATGTCAGAAATAAATCTGTGATTTGTATTTGTTATTCTTATTACTTTCAGTGTTTGTTTTGAATGTGAAATAACAAAATTATGCAGATGTATTCAAACAGAGCTCAATTTGCATTCTTGCTGTTCTTTCAGGTCAGGCAAATTTAATTTTAGCTGACAAGGAGCAAAAACTGTCAAGTAATGGGTATTTCATTTCCTTGAAACAAGCAATATGTTTTAGCAGTAACTACAACCAATCAACTCAGAAATGAACAATACGTTTTAGCAATAACTACAAGCAGTCAACTCAGGAACATTACTTGTTATAAATCCTTTCTTATACAAAATGAGCTTAGGTTTGCAAACTGAAGAAATTGAAAAAGAATGTGCGCATGCTATCACACAATTCAGTATTTACAGTTTTAGTATCATAGGATACCTGTTTCTTCATGATCTTATGTGTTCCTGGGATTCAAAATCTTTAATTGTTTTAAGAAAACCCTAGGGTTTTCCAGCAAAGATCAAAGAAACTTGCATATTGTTAAAATTATAGCTTTGATTGAATAAAAAAGCTCATTTTGTAACAATAATCCAGCACCATTTCACATATCATTTTATAGTTTGGAAATGTAATTAATACTTGGAAGTATATGCCTGTGCTTTACATT
Organism: Acrochordus granulatus; assembly: GCA_032468055.1. NCBI lineage: Eukaryota > Metazoa > Chordata > Lepidosauria > Squamata > Acrochordidae > Acrochordus > Acrochordus granulatus. The sequence continues at coordinate 75,978 of JANHZU010005785.1, read as the reverse complement.
AAAATAATATGGCCTAATAAGTTTGAAGTATATTACTGTAAACTTACAGAAATAGAACATTTTTCTCAGTCTATTCACAAAGACAGTAGGTTTGTAGTTTCATAGTTGCAAAGGACTGATTTTTATAAATTATTATTTCAATAATGTGCTGTGGAACCTTACAAGACAAGCATCTCTTTGTTTTTGTTAGCCGCCGAGAGTCTCCAGATTTCAGCGGCATAGAAATATAATAAATATAAATAAATAAAATCTCACAAGAAGAGCAAAAATAATAATAAAATCTATTCTGCTAGATGAGCGGCGACTCACAAGACAATCAAACTTTGCACGATAAGTTACACGTCATCAGTCAGTACGCTCTGTATTTCCCATTCAGGAAATGCCACATGGTTTATTCCATTGATGTACAGGCAGCAACTGTGCGCACATTCTGCCTACGCTGCCGCATGGTTTACTTCATTGCCGTACAAGTGGCAAGTGCGCGTGTTCTACCTACACTGCCACATGGCTTACTCCGTTACTGTGCTTGTGCTGTACTGTGAGCACGTGTTTGTAGGAAACCCCTTGAAGAAGTGCGAAATGAAAGGCGATAAGGCGATGTATGTAGACCTGAAGAAGGAAATCATCGAGAAGCATGAGAGAGGTGTGAGTGTGACTGACTTGCCAGAATGTACGCACCATCCTGATTGCAAGATGAGCACTGCGCAATGAGCTCATGTGGGAAATCTCACAATGGAGATCTCCTGTCTCACTGCATAAACAGTGCAAATTAAGTGAAAGGCGTTCAAGAGATGGAACTCCCAAGATTTCAGACTCCAGATTCTCCCTCCAGGCAGTTTCCTCCCCCTCTTCTTTTCCCTCTCATCTCCCTCGCACGCACACATGGACACACACAAAATAAAGCAGAAATTCCCCCTCGTCGCCCGGCACCGTCATAGTCTCTTCTCCCCTCATAGTACGGAGGCAAGAAACATTTCCAAATGAAATGACCCCTGGAAAGGCATTGCTGAGGGAAAAGGCAGTTTTGCCTCAGCAATGATGGCAGCACATCCTCTGAGCCAGCAGGGGACGCCAGACAGCAGTCGGCCTAGCAGCAGCCGAGGCCTAGCAGCAGCTGAGACCAGAATCCGCCTGGAAGCAGATCCATAAGTGCTGGTTAGTTTATTCTATTTCTGCTTTATATAGTGGGTTAATCATTGATACTTGTTTCAGATGTTAGGGACAATCATTTCTACATCAAATTCTATTGAAAATGATTTTTGGTGAATATTTTTGGGGAAATGGAACAGATCATCCGATTTTCCATTGCTTCCTATGGGAAACCTTGTTTCGCTTTAAGAGCATTTCGCACTAAGAGCATTCTTCTGAAACGGATTAGTCTCGTCTTGTGAGGCACCACTGTATTTATATAATCTTCTTCAAAATTGAACTAAATTGATGGTTACCACTATATATTTATGTGCAGATAAATTACACAGCTTATTATCTGTGTGAAGGATTTCCTTTTCTTAGTTTTCAACCTTTTGCCATTTAGCTTTATTGGACGACCTCAGGTTCTTATAGATATTTTAATCTTTATTCATTTTCTTTACATCATACATAATTTTATATAGAAATACTATATGTATATAAATCTCCTGAAGTTATAACATTTTCTCACAGGGAATTGCTCAAGCTTCTTGGTCACTTTTATAGACCTTTCTCTCTGAGATAATCAGAGCAATATACTTTTGAATAGCGTTGTGAGGAACATGAATGAGATAGTATTATTGTACTTATGGATAAACCAGATGTAGTACATGTGATTTGCCACTGAGGAAGCAGAATGCTGAACTAGATAAGTTTACGGCTTGATACAAACATGTTTGTATCTATCTTGAATCCTGCTTTGTCCTTCCTTCCTTTCACAGAAGGACACTGACAAAATGAGAAAGGTTTCTTGAAAATGAACTGCACAGAAGATTCTTATCAGCTTTCTTTCCTCCCTCCTGTGTTATTCAGATGAGTTCCCTCAGCCTTGTAGAGCAAAGTAAAGGAAATAACTGTATGTTGCCTCCTTATTACTGATAGGGATTTTTAGGGATGTTCTATTCATAGAAAGTTACAAATAAATATAAAAATTATATTAACATTATAGATGACTAAAAATGTATCCCTATATATATTTATTAGGAAATCTCACTAAATGGGACTAATTTCTAAACAAGACTGTGTTCCTAATAATTTGTCATATACAACAACTTAATGGAACTCCATATGGGGAGAGATGAATAAGGATGAAGTTAGCCCCAATGGAACATGTTAGGACCTATAGGCCCCAGTTGCTAAAACTTGCTGAATACTGATGTTGGAATGTCCAAGATGGAATCTATGTAATTTTTAATTGAATATGTTCACTGCTCTGTGTAACACATTTATTAGTGTGACTGTAAGTTGCTTAAGTTTTTAATAGACAAAATCATAGGATTTCATGTGCTATTGCATTTTTGAGAATTTCATGCTTTGCACTTAATATTTAAAACTCACTTTATCATGCCAAGAATTTAAATCAGCTTTTGTATCTGCTTCTTGCTTGATTCGTTCTTCAAGGCGATTTTCATTTTCCAGTATTTTCTCCTTCAATCCATTTAACTTATTATTGAAGTCAGTATAAAGAATGTCAGTTTCTTTTAACTCATTTCTAAAAAGTAGCAAGAATCAAATAATTTTTCCAAATGCATTAAAGAATACAAAGTGAACATTTATTGTTAACTGCACTATTATCAATATCTTTATAATAATAATGTTCACCTTTTACACCATTAGTAAATGTAGCAATAGTATTTTCTTAAGTTCTGACATCTAATATACTATGTAAGTCTAAGCATTTTGATGTAAACTACATTAATTTCCATATAATTTAGGTTTCTACAGTCTTTGTCAGTCAGCTTAGCCAACGCATTTTTTGCAGTATAATAATGTTTAGCATTATATATTGGAAGCTAATGAGAGAGGACAGGGACAACAACAGAAATACTGGGCTTGCTCAGTAATAGCAAATATATATTTTATATTCTAAGAAATGTCTTGGAAAGGTAAAATATAGAAGTATTTCCAGATCATAAAATATCTGCCAATATTCTAGTTAAATAAATTAGCTTCTCCTTATATAATGGCAGGTAACCAATTCTTAGTGCTTCCTCCATCCTTCTTGTGTGGAGGATCCTACAATATACAGAAGCAAGAGATTTTTTATTGTTGAAAAAAAAACCTGCAGCAAGAAAGGATAGGAAGAAAGCCCTGTTTCATGAAGAGAATTCTGCTCCTAGTAGACAGGTTCCAATCCAGACTTTCATTAAAATTTCATTATACTATACTGAGGAATTTCTGAATGTAAATTCCTTTTTTTTTATAATCTGCAATAATGTACATCTAAGGAGAACTGCTAGGCACAACACTAACATTGTAATATTTCATATAAACAGAAATTATGTTCACAGGACAGAGAAATGTTTTGTTGCAATTAGGAATACTACTTAAATTATGAATAAAAAAAGGTAAAGGTTTCCCCTGCCAGTCGTGACCGACTCTAGGGGGCAGTGCTCATCTGTTTCCTAGCCAAAGAGCCAGCATGTTCAAAGACACTCCCATGGTCATGTGGCCAGCATGACTATATGCCAAGACACATGAAATGCTGTTACCTTTCCACCAAAGCTGATACCAATTTATCAACTTGCATTTTTACATGTTTTCAAACTGCTGGATTGGCAGGAGCTGGGGCAGGAATGGGAGCTCACACCATTCCTATTACTTTTCAGTATTAATTATTATCATAATACTTAAATTATGAGTGCATCACATAAATAACACTTTTTTCAATACAGTAACTAGGAATGCGCAAAACATTCTGTGCACAAAATAGTCCTTTTTGGCTGGTTCTTGTCTGAAATTAAATATACATTTCAGATGTACTGGTTCATGCACCTAACAAAACTGATGCAGGAGACTTTCAAAAGAAGGGAAGAGCTAAGAAAAGCCAAAAATATCTACTGTAGCAGATGAGGGAAGGGATGGAAGGGCAAGATTGGTGCATATTTCTCCTTCTTTCTCCTCCACCCCTCAGCAGCAACCAGACTGGCACATTGCACTTAGTTCTTCCTTCAATTTCTATCAATAACTCAGCATGACAAATCCACTGGCCCACCTAATCTTCCTTAAACTTTTCCTTCTTCCTGCATTGTGCAAAGTAGTATTTTTTATGTTCCAGAATTTATTCTGGATTCATTTCTGGCGATAAGAAAATTCCATAAGTTTTGTCTGTATCACGTTAGCTGAATTTCATACCTTAATTAATCCTTCCCACCACATTACTGTATCATCTCCTTCCCCAATTTTTAACAAAAGCTCTACTATTTCTCCTATTCTCACAAACCAACAAATTGTTTCCTGAAAAATCTTGCCAAGCAAACTGCAGGAACTTGTCCAGGCAATCTCCAAGAATCAGACACAACTGAATGAAGAAAAAAAATATAAACACAATAACTTTCCAAAAGAATCAAGATGTTATCTGAAACTCAGATTTCCTATGTATAAATGGAGATCACTTGAATAATAATTCCCTTAGAAAGTTAAAATACAGTTACCTAAGATGGTTTAATGTGATCTCATCAGCTTCTATTTGCTTCAACATATACAGTCTTTTTTTTTCACATTCTTCTTGGATTTCTTTGTGCAATGTTTGTACTTCCAAATATTTCTGATGAACAGCATCATATTCAGTTTTTGTCTTTGAAAAGTACAGAAATTAATATACAATGTAAAACTAAAAGTATCACAAGAATTATGATAACTATATTCAAAAGTGACATGACATAATATTTTAATTCTGCATTATTTTGTTGTTCCTTTATCTGTTACCCTAAAACAAATCAACTTAGTTTAAGGGAGTTAAGTTGACAAAAAATGTATATATTCATTCAAGTTTCTTTAAAAACTCTGTACACTTAACTGAGAACACCGATACAGTCACCCACCTATTTTTCCAAAAGGAGGCTAGTGTCTTTCCCTTGGCCATAGAGAATGAACACTATGATCAAACAGGTTAATACAAAGAATTTGGAAGAGGTAGCTTATTCTAATCTACTATAATGAAATTACTAGTGTCTTAACATCATATTTTTATCTCACTAACATATTTTGAATTTATTATCTGAATATAATTGTTCTATAAAAATTAACTCCTTTTGATTTTTTTTCTATATCCCCAAAAGCATTTTTTCAGAATCATGGTTTAGAGATAAAAAATCAAATATTTAACCCAATTGCTACTATTCAAAATAACATACAATGGAACCTCCAATTGTGAGCACCTCAGTTCACGAGACTTCCTCAAGATGAGCAAAAAATTTTAATAAAATTCGGTTAACGGGCGAAAACTCATAAGATGAGCACCGCGTGATCAACTCGCATGGAAAATCTCACAATGGAGCTGATGGTTCTTCTCTCTCTGTGTAAAAAGCATAAATTAAGTGAAAGTCGTTCAAGAGAAAAAACTTGCAAGATTCAGACTCCAGTTTCTCCTGCCAGGCAATCCCCCTCCTCTCTTCCCTCATGCCAGCCAGGACTCTTTTCAAAGTGTACGAAGATTGACCCTCCGTCTCCCCTGTCACTCACACATACAAAGACCTCATATCACGGCAGCCTGTCCCCCTCCTGCCTATCTCTTCTCCCCTCTCATAGCATGGAAGTAGGTTATGATAAGAAACATTTCCAAATCACACAGGAAAGACCTCTGGAAAGGGAAAAGGCCATTTTGCCCTTGAGCGGTGGGGGCAGCGGATTCTTCCGATCCAACAGGGGCCACCCAGACAGCACTGGCCAAGCAGCAGCTGACGGCCAGAATCTGCCTAAGAACAGATCCGTAATTGCTGGTTAATTTGTTTTATTTTTACTTTATATTGTGTGTTAATCATTGTTACTTGTTTCAGATATTAGGAACAATCATTTCTAAATAAATTCTATTGAAATTTTTTTTGTGAATATTTTTGGGGGCATGGAATGGATCATCTGATTTACATTGTTTCCTATGGGAAACCTTGTTTCAGTTTAAGAGCTGTTTGGACTAAGAGCATTCTTCTTGAACAAATTTGGCTCACAATCGGAGGTTCCATTGTACTTTACTGAGATACTCTCATCATTGTTTTGACTATACAGATAGTTCTCAACTCCTGACCATTCATTCAACAACTGTTCAAATTTATGATGGCACTGAACAAATGGCAGTTATGATGAGCCCTCAGAGTTTTGCCTGTCCCAGCACCCCTGGAGTCATGAGATTGTGATCTGAACACTTGGCAACTGACTCATACTTATCAGTTGCAGTGTTGCACAATTGCCATTTGCGAACTTCCCTGATGACTTCCCTGATGGCTTCCCCAGAAAGTCAATGGGGAAGCGGCAGGGAAGATCACAAGTCACTGGGCTAAATCTCCCCCACCTGCTCACCCCTCCCCCAGCCCCTCTGCACTTGTGCTGCATTGGCCACTCACACACTCCTGTGAACTCTCTCCAAGCCTTGTTGCTTCTCCTTCACACCTTCCCCTAGTCTTGCTGTGCCTTCTTCACACCCTTGTGCCTTCCCCCATCTGGCAGCAGCCACTAGGAACTTGCAACTTCCTGCTGGCTTCCCCTCTGACTTAGTTGTTGCCTCGGAAATGGCCTTGCCTAACATGAAATTCAGTTAACACTTAGTGACAGAAATTCTGGTCCCAATTGCTAACATAAGTTGAGGGCTACCTATAGCAGTAGTTGTTGTTCATATGAATAATGTTAAGTGTAGTTGCAATGTTTATGTGATGTATAGCTTCAACAGGTGTTTGATCGTATGCTTAATTCATAGTAAACTTTGTTGATTAATTTCAGTTATTCAGATAATTGAAAAAAACAGTTTTCTATCTTTACAAATATCCCCAAAGACTAATTATATGTAAATTAGTATTTTAACTTTAAGACCCACTAATTAATTTGTAATTATAAAAAAAAACAGATTTCTTAGATCCATTTTAATTTTTTGTATTAGCTATTTAGATTGAACAAATTTCTGATAATTCTGATATTTAATCACTAGTTCTACTTCCTGACCTACAAAGTTCATTTTCCAGATAAAATATAATTGCATGTTTAAACAAAAGTTTGCATCCTAAGTTAATATATATGTATTGTGAAAGTGACACATTTAATTTTGATATATATATGATCCATTTAAGGTGAGATTGCTAATATGGTTTGTTGGCTAATATTTGTAAGCAATCAAGTTTATAAATACTTTAAGTGAAGGATTGGCCAACTTTTTAGTTTAATGTTTACTATAAGAATAATGGGACTACTCTGATGGAATTGACTAGTGGCATTTGTTATTGAGTTTTTTCCCTAGTCTATCCTGTTTTTTCATTCTCTTATGTGAGAGTGATGTTCCAAAACAACAAGTGAACACTGGATAAAATGGACAGGAGCCCAGAGATGCAGAAATAACATCCTGTAGCTAATTAGATAAACAACGTACTATCATTTATATGAGCTGCTGGATTTATATCAACACTGCAATTCTGTAAGGTAGCATTTTAACTCGAACAAAAGATAAGGATGGAATACTTAGTCACACAAAGAATAGCATTACAGATTAAAAACTACACTTGTTCAATTTTACATCTGGTATCTGATTGCTATAGTAGCTTTTTTCTTCCTCATTTCGATGTCTCTATATTCAGGAGGTAAGAAATCAGGATAAGAAAAAAGCAACTAAAATGTTAATCATATCAAGTCTTCAGATAATTGAAATATTGTTTAAAGGGGAACAAGAGAAAATACACTTTTAAGATAATCATATGATACCACTCTTTAATAATAGAAATTTAATACTTCAGCACTTCTAGAAATTCAGTGCTGTCATCCTTCACAGAAAGATTTCAGCAATTTGCAAAACAATGTCCTTCAAACATTATAGAGAATTAAAACAAATCATTTTGCTTGTGAATTTAAATCAGCATAAGAATTAAAAGCTGCCAGTCCAAGAAACCTGAAAAAATACTGTGGAGGAAGCATGATTATTCTCATATTTCCTGTATATATTTTGTTGAAGACAAAACATCCTTACATGGGGATGAAATGGAAGGGGGAATTGAGACTTCACCAAAATGGAGAGAATTCTAACAATGGCTGTAAGGTGAAATAATAATCTCCCTAAGGAATGAGAGAAGATCAATTCTTTGAATAATTTATAAATAGGATGGACAAGTATTCAACACATTACAAGGAAACTGTCAGTTGAAGGTAATGGCATGTGGCGCTCTTTATTAAGCTGTCTTTTAAAATTTGTATTACTCTTATAATACATATATATGAGAAAGTTTATGAACCCCTAGCTCTTAAATATTAGCCAGGTGATACAGAGTTCTATGAAAATGTATTTATTCCTGTATGAATGTTTGCATATCTTTTTACCAAATGTTATCAGTGAAACTTAATCTGTTTCTATTGGCAAATGAAGTAAATATGACTGAACAAAAAACACTAGAGTTTGGTGCTTGTTTCATTTATGTCATGAACAACATTGTCCAAAGTATAATATTCCAAAATGAAAAAGTAACGATCCTCCCATCCACTTCAGTCAGTTATCACTATAGTTAGTTGTATATTTCAAACAATGAGAACTGAGATCTTCTGATCATAGTGATGTTCTTACTGTACAGATAATAAGGGCATGACATATCCTGCTTTAAGCCTCCATAGGCCTCAAGGATAGCTTTCTGAACTATTCATTATAATTGATGCAGATTTTTTTTCTCTTAATGCATATGTCTTCATTAAATAAGCAACAGGCAACTTTTCTAGCAAGTTGCCACAATGAATTCTGATTTATTACCCTGAAATATAAGCAAATTTTACTGTTGATGCTCATCCTCAGAATCCTAATTGTGTTATTGTTGTTGTTCAGTCACACAGTCGTGTCCGACTCTTCGCGACCCCATGGACTGCATTACGCCAGGCCCCCCTGTCT